>JAVKPL010006053.1:0-137500 GCA_032173675.1 Gastrolobium villosum | reverse complement strand
ATTACATAAATTCAATTTAATTCGTCACTAATTAAAACCAGTGACCCACCGGCTTAGTATTACGACCGAATCGATGATCGATCCGAGTTTAATAAAATGCCTAAAATTATTTTATATAAAAAGTGTAATTATTTTGTCAATACATATTAAAAAAACTCTAATATCCATTATTAGTTTAAACACACATGTTGTGAAAAAGTTTTAAATAATAGATGATAAACCCTTAGTTTAAACACACATAAAAAGTTCTGATTCCGGCCATAGGAAATTAATTTGATGATCCGTCTCTCTCCCCCCTTCTTCCTCTCTCCTCTCTCCTCTTCTTTATCTCTACCGACCTCATGTGAGTCGGGTTCACCAAATATTCACTGTCGGCCATGGTGATTCAGAAAAAACAAAAAAAATTTATCGTTGGAGTCTTGGATAAAGAATTTCTTAATTAGAACATAGAAGTCACATTAAAATCTGCGTGTGACTGGATGCACGATGCAGAGAGACTCAGAGACCAGAGTTACAGAGTGTGAATGATGAAATGAGTTGGCTAGGGTCATATGGGAGATTTGGAATTGGTCCCACAGACCCAGCAACACAAGTAAAGACAATGAAGTGTTTGTGGACTTTGCGTCTAAAACCAAAAGGAAAGAGATTGACATGTTGTCGTGGACATGCCATATCCTCTCTCCCTACTTTTGCATCTATGATGACCATAATTGAAAGAAATATCAATGAGACAACACAAGGCCAATCTGCACCCAGCTTTCATCTGGGTTGGCCTCCTGTGTGATACTAAATGTAGTGGGTCCATTTTTCTCAATGGTAAAAATGGTCCCCTTCCTAACCTTACGTTGCTTATCTTCTTCTCTCTCCATCTCTCCAATGTTTAGTTACATTCTTGAAGGCGACCCATGCATGCATGAATAGTAAGTGAGTTTGGAAACAAGTCACAACATTTTTTTTTTTTTTCACTCACACACATTACACTAAAATTGTCATTTGCACTTGCAGATCTAGGTCATGTGTATTATTTGCATGGCCCCCCCCTACATCCCTTCTCCCCCTTAGCTTCATGGTTGGTGGCATCCACCTCCTTTGTTCCCTCCTCACCCATCAGGCCCCAGTTTGGGATCTTTTTTGGCACATAAAAGCATATTTAAACTTACTCTTCTTTCTCTATTCTTTATCTTCCTTCAGAACTGAAAAGCAAGAAAAAAAAAAATTTAAGTAACAAATGTCACGTGCATATATATGTGGCCAACTGGGCATCCACGTTGCACACCACATTGATTACCATGAGGTAACTTGTCAGATCCCGGAACTCTATAAAATAGAATAAAGACAAAGGGGAACTGACGATTTTTGTTGGCTTTTGCATTTAAATCCAAATTCATATAATATCTCCCCCTCCCACCAAACTTTTCCAAGCTTCCATAATTTACGGTCAATTTTGGGGTCTAAGTTTCCCCAAGTCTTAACTCTCACGTCTTTAGGGAATTGACACTCAAGTATCCTGAAAAATCAAAATTTTAATGACAGAGAAAAAAAGAAAAAGAAAATTATTTTCATTATGGGCATTCATCTTCTTTGTCCACAAGGAATTAGACCTGATCACACCGGATTGAATTTGATTTAGATAGGTATTATGATGAGTGGGTGTAACGGGATCTCTGCTTTGTTAGAAGAGATAAGTACCTACAACACTCTCGATACTCAAGTAGTATTTAATTAATAAGCTTAAGAATATTAGAGAAGATGATCATATCTGAATTTAAGCATTTTCTATTGAGGAGGGATATTCTTACTATCAAAATTTTCTACTACTAACTTATTACCTATGTAATCACCATTGGATCAATATTTTCTCTTTTTTCAATTTTTTTTAATATTCTCTCTCTTTGATTCAATGGTGATTAGATAGGTAGTAAGTTAGTAGTAGAAAATCTTGGTAGTAAGAATATCCTCTCTCTTTCCTATTATAATATTCGGCATGACTTACTTGTTAGTTCACCATGCCATTTTACTATTTTAAGATCTCAGGGTAAGAGAGAGAAATTATTAGATGTATTAAAACCCACAATTATAAGAGTATTTACCAAAAAAAAAATTAGTTTATAGAAAATTGGGCACTAATTGTAATACTTTTATGATTTTGTGTTAAAATACTTTGTATGTTATTATAATTTAAAAGTTTTTAACAAAGTTCTTACACTTTTAATTTTTTTCAACAAGTTCCTTTTTGTTTTGGTAAACTTCAATAAGTTCTTTTTTTTTTTTTTTGATGAAATCAATAAGTTCTTTTAAATGGTGGTCTTCAGACTACATTATTAGATATTTACAACACATGCATTAATGGTAACTACTACATATTTTACGGACTTATTTAAAATTTTGATAGTATACAGACTTTTAAAAAAAAAAAAAAAATTGAACTATATATTGACTTATTTAATTTTTTTTTTAAAAGTTACATGGACATAAAAACTAATTTAATCATGATTTCAATATCCCCTGGTAAAAATTTCCAACAATAAAGAGTAAATAATAAGAATTTACAAATTTAGTGATGCACGTTTGAATGATTTGTAATAGTGACCAAAAATTTCGTCACTATTTCTAAAATAATAGTGACAAATGATTTGTAATTATAGTTATTATTATAATGTGACAATTAAATCATCACTAATGTTGTAAATATTTGTGACAAATTATTTGCGTCATTATTATTTACAAATATTCGTGACATAATTTTTTATCACAATAAATACCTTTTATAGTGTCATCAAAAAATATCGTCACTAATTTAATGACATTAGCATTAGTAACGAAAGTTGACGAAATAAAATATCGTCACAAAAGTGTTCTTGTGACGATTTTTATATTCTTCGGTGACAATTTTTGTCATCACAAAAAGTGTAATTTTTTGTAGTGGTGCTTTCCTAATCTCAACCGTGTGCTTTCATAATTTACCTGTGTCCGTTAATCTGAAATAAATTAGTTGTTATAAATTGCAACTAACGAGCTTTATATGCCCCAACTGCAAAACCTATCCTGATTCAAATACTTTGCAGATAGGACTCTCTTATAACATGTCACAAGTTAACTGTCCCTTTAATTTACATGACACTAAAGATTCTGTGAAGCACATATGACCCATACACGAATGGATCTAAGTTAAGGACCACTCAACTGCGAAGTACGGACACACGCAGCTTTTAGAAAATAATTACGCATTGGACATGGATACGTTCCGACATGTTCTGACACGCGGTCAATGCTGCGACACATTCTGAGACATTTCGACACGTTTTTTCGACATGCAGTCAACTTTTTTCGACACGCAGTCAACCCTCCGACACGTTCCGACACTTTTTTTAGAGCTAAATTTTATTTTATTAATCAAACATGAAAAAATAATTTTTAAATCAATTTTTTTCTGTTAAGAAATTTGATATGAAAAATTAACAAGGCACGAAAAATTATTTCTGTTTATATTTATGTTATAAAATTTGAAAATTTGATTGGTTATATGACTTATTATGGGCTGTTATATGTATTAAGTATAAATTATATTATACATATTAAAAATATTATTTAATATCAAAACGTATCCTAACATGTCGGAATATGACATTTCTTAGAATTTACGTATCAACGTGTCGTGTCATATCGTATCGCATCGCGTGTCCCGTGTTAGTATCGGTGTATCATAACCACTTACAGCATAGTGAAATATGGATCACAGAAGAAAAATCTCACTGGGAACACATTTTGTTAAGTTCAGTAATTAATGATTCAAAGTTTATGTAGGTGGTGCATGACCGTGTAATCATGTACTATAAAACAGACATAACCTAATTTACATTAGAAGCTCAACACCAAATTTGTGAACCATATAATAATGGTCCAACTTGTCCACGCCCCATGGGCTCATACCATTAATTAATACCTTCTCAATTTTTGGAATCTGTGTCAGATGCTTGGAGCCAAAATCCATCTCTGAATTGGGATAGGTTTGCCAAACATTGAACTTGCTATCCCTCTTTGTGAGGGTCTCCATGATTGAGTGGGGTTAGTAGTTAAATCTATGAGACTAACAATGTATTTATCTTTAACTTAATTTTAATGAATTAAGATCTCGATTTAGTTCAAAGTAAATCAATAATGTTCTATGAACAAGCTCACTATTGATTAACTTTTTTCCTTTATTTAAAGCTAATTAGGGAGTTTCAATATTGACCGTTTGTGGGAGTAGAGGAAGACATGCGATATAGGGATATTTAGTGCTTGAATATATTATTTATAAAATGCATTTAGAACCCTATTCGTATATTATTTTGGATTTGGTTTACAAATGATTACCGGTGACAATTTTCAACATGACAATTTTCAACATGATTTGTTAACACCATTTAAATACTATGGATTTTTATGTTCGTGTCAACCCATATTCGTATTTGTGTTGATCAAAAAGTGACCAAAAAAGGAAAATTTTGTCATAAACAATTTGACTATTGACTGTCCCTATCCGTTATACAATTGTTATAATGGTTGGAAAAGTAATTTGAGTTATTGTATTACAATACAACAAGAATACTGATACGGTAGCACGAAGGGAAGTTAGGATGAGGGCTGGGCCAACTTGGGTCAAGGATTATGTCTTGTAAGCCCAGGACCAATAGAGTCCAATCTCTGTTGTATTGTTTGTGGTTAGTTAACAGTCAAGAGAGTTAGCTAGAATAAATGTTAGTGCCAACGTGGTATTGTAAAGAACTATAAAAGGAAACACTATTGTATGGTTGAAGGCAATCAGAAATAAGAGTTTGTGGTAATTGCAGTATACAGACGATTCGTGTGTATCAATTGGTGCTTTTTCATTGTTGTGGACTCCATCCATCTTCCCAAAATGAAGATGTAGGAGCTTGCAGATGAATTTCTGCAGTTTTGTGAGCAGAATAATCAACGTTTCGAGCAGTTGTTGATAACCATGGAATCCAGATTTCAAGAGGTTCAATCGACTTTTCGCGAATTGATGCATGGGTCGAAATCTTCTGAACCTACACCAGGGCATAGTGCTTATCATTCTTGTGCAGGTGAGAATTCAAGTGGGAATCATGAGGATCCTCGAGAAATTCTTAAGTTCGTGAAACCAGAAATACCAAAGTTTGATGGCAAAGAACCAAACACATGGATTTTCAAGACAGAATTGTTTTTCAAAATTCAACAAGTTCCTGAATCATTCAAGGTGGATTTGGCTGGGTTGCGCATGGAAGGTATTGCTGCCTATTGGTTTCAATGGATTTTTACAAGTGGAACCATTCCAACTTGGGAGACGTTTGTTCAAGCGGTTCGTGAACGTTTTGGTCCTTCAACTTACAAGGATATTTGAGGAGTGTTGGCCAAATTGATGCAGAAAGAATCCTTAGCATAGTATATGGCTGAGTTCCAGAAATTGATGAATCAAGTTCACAATGTAAGTGATGATTTGCTTATGACATTTTTTATTGCTGGATTGCAACCAGACCTTCAAGGAGCTATACAGTTACGTTGGCCTACTACTTTGCACCAAGCGATGCAACTGGCTATAGCATATGATAGCCATCATGGAGAGTTGAGATCTTCTCTTACGAATCAATCCAAACTATTTTTTCCAAAAACCAATCATTCTGACAAGGTAGGCTCTTCGACAACACCTTTAGTGTCACACACTATTGTGAATTCTGCACCTGCTATTGAAGCCTTACCAATTAAGAAATTGTCTACTGAGGATTTGAGAAAGAGAAGAGAATTGGGATTATGTTATACATGTGATGAAAAATGGACCAATAAACATCGTTGCCAATCCAAGATGTTATTCATGATTGTGGATGAGGAAGAACCGAATGGAGAATCTGAGGAGGAGATCATTTGGTGCCAAAATGATAATCAAGGTTCTAAGATCGATGCTGCCTTACACTCCCTGTCTAGTCCTGCAGATGTACGATCATTGGTTTTGTTAGTAACAATCAACAAGCAAGAGGTATCTGTTTTGATTGATTCCGGTAGTTCTCATAGTTTTATAAGGAAAGAATTGGCTGAACAAATTCACTTACCAATGGTAAAATCTCCCAAAATGAGAGTTTTTATGGGTAATGGAGAATTTTTAAAATGTGATCGAAGATGTCCTAAAGTGCAATTGAATATTTAAGGGCACTGTTTTACTACTGACCTATTTGTGGTGGAGCTTTGTGATCTCAGTGTTGTACTAGGTATGCAATGGTTGGTGACTTAAGAGAGGGTCACTCATAATTACAGAGACCTTATGATGGAATTCACTTGGCAAGGCAAGCAAATTACTTTACAAGGAGGAACACAACAGTTGCAGCAGCTGGACTTTGTCACATAAGCTCGATGCAATTTTTTTTAGGGTCATGACAATATTGTTACTGCTGTGATACATGCTGAATTGTTATCTTTAAAAGAAAAAATTCCTCCACCATTGTGGAATATTTTAGTTACATGTCAGCATGTCTTTGATACACCCAAGATGTTACCACCATTTCGAGATAATTCCCATGCTATTAAACTGTTGGATAATTCTACACCCGTTAAGGTCAAGCCTTATAGGTATCCCCATCATCATAAGGCAGAAATTGAGCAACAGGTTGCTGATTTAATGTCTAAAGGTTGGATCCAACATAGCCATAGTGCATTTTCATCACCTGTGTTGTTGGTCAGGCAGCAGGATCACTCTTGGCGCATGTGTGTGGACTATAGGGCTTTAAATGCCATCACCATTAAAGATGCTTTTCCTATTTCCACAATAGATGAACTCTTGGATGAAATTTTTGCAGCTAAGGTGTTTACTAAGTTGGATTTGCGTTCAGGATATCATCAAATACGCATGAAGCGAGAGGACATTCACAAGACAACTTTTAGAACTCATGAAGGCCATTATGAGTTCAAAGTAATGCCTTTTGGCCTTACTAATGCACCTTCAACTTTTCAAGCTGCAATGAATGGTATCTTTCGTCCATTTTTAAGAAAGTTTATTGTAGTATTTTTTGATGATTTGTTGATCTATAGTGTATCCTTGGAGAAACATGTGGATCACTTGCAGATAGCTTTAACCTGTTTGCTTCAGAATTCATTTTTTGTTAAACTTAGCAAATGTGAATTTGGAGTAGGAGAGTTAGCCTATTTGGGGCATGTGGTCACAGCCACTGGGGTCAAAGTAGATGTTACCAAAATTGCTGCTATGATTGACTGGCCAATTTCCAAATCCATTAAACAATTGAGAGCCTTCCTTGGCCTTACTGGCTACTATATGAGATTTGTGAAGAACTATGCTTCTTTAGCTCATCCCTTGATAGAATTACTTAAGCAGGACAAGATCACATGGACCAAGGAGACAGATTTGGCTTTTACAACATTGAAGTCAGCCATGTCATCTACTCCCATTTTACAGCTACCTGATTTTACATCCCCTTTTATAGTAGAATCGGATGCATCTAATATTGCAGCTGGTGCTATCTTACTTCAGCATGGGAAGCCAATCTCTTTTTTTAGTAAGAAATTTGGTCCACGCATGGCAGCATTTTCAGCATATGTTCGAGAATTGTATGCTTTAACTGAGTCCATCAAGAAGTGGCATCATTATTTGCTTGGCTCCCATTTTGTTATTAAGATTGATCATCGGAGTCTTAGAGAATTGCTCCATCAACAGGTCCATACAGAGGAGCAACAAAAGTATCTCTACAAGCTCATGGGGTACCAGTTTACAATAGAGTATAAATCAGGAGCTTCGAACATTGTTGCAGATGCTTTGTCTCGGCAATTTTCTGATGAGGATAAGGTACAAATACTTGCTTTGAGGTCAGAACCAACATTGGAGATTTGGGAGCAGATTAAGGAGGAGAATAAACATGACAGAGAGCTTTTGGAGATTCATAACGCCTTAGATGAAGGTACACACACTAATCCTAACTTGTCCAGACGTCATGGCATGATTTTTCACAATCATAGATGCCTGCTGGGTTCAAATTCTTCCTTTAAGGAGCTGCTCTTAAATGAGGCTCACTGCACACCCATAGGAGGCCATGCTAGCATCCACCGCACTTATTTGCATTTGTCAACCTCATTTTTTTGGAAAAATATGCTCAATGATGTCAAAAGGTTCATTAGAGAATGTACAATTTGTCAGCATGTTAAATCCTCAACCCAATTGCCTTTGGGATTGCTGCAACCATTGCCTATTCCTAATGCCATCTTTGATGACCTCACATTGGATTTCATTACTGCTCTCCCTCGATCTAATGGATTTACTACAATCCTCGTGGTAGTAGATAGATTGTCCAAATATGCCCATTTTGGACCCCTGTCTTCTGCTTATAAGGCTGCCACAGTTGCACAACTATTTTGTGAGTTAGTTGTGAAACATCATGGTTTCCCTCGAACCCTGCTGTCTGATCGAGATACTATTTTTATGAGTAAATTCTGGCGCTATTTGTTTCAGTTGAGTTGCAAGAAACTCCTTGCAACTTCAGCCTACCATCCACAAACTGATGTTCAATCTGAGGTCACAAATCGCTACTTAGAACAATACCTAAGAGCCTTTTGTTCTGAACAAAACTCGCGATGGGTTCAGTTGCTATGTTGGGCAGAATTGCATTATAACACCTCGGTGCACTCGGCTATCAATATGTCACCTTATCAAGCAGTGTTTGGAAAAGTTCCGGTTTTAATTCCTCCTTATCATAAGGGTGTAGTTCAGCTAGAGGTAGTGGATACTATGCTCCAGCAGAGACAAGAAGTGTGGAATTATTTGAAACTTAACCTGAGAAGAGCTCGAGAGAGGATGAAGCATCAAGCAGACAAACATAGGCAGGAAAAGACTTTCAAAGTAGGTGACAAGGTTTTGATTAAGTTACAACCTTATAGACAGCTATCTGTGGCACGAAGATCAAATCATAAACTTGCTAAGCGTTACTTTGGTCCTTATGTTGTTGAGCAAGTCATTAGTCCAGTGGCTTATAAATTGACTCTGCCATAAGGGAGTTTAATTCACCCAGTACTCCATATTTCGGTGTTGAAACAATTCTATGGAAATACTGATTTGAGTTGTGAACCTCTACCAGCTGTTATCGAGCAGAACAAACCGGTTCAACAACCGATTGCAATTTTGGATTCGCGGGAAGTGATGCTTCATGGCAGAAAAAGGCAACAACACTTAGTACCTGAAGATGCTTCATGGGAGGAGGCTAAGATGTTGAGTCAAGCGTATCCACAGTTGCACCTTGAGGACAAGGTCACAGTCGAAGAGAGGGCAGTTGATACGGTAGCAGGAAGGGAAGTTAGTATGAGGGGTGGGCCAACTTGGGTCAAGGATCATGTCTTGTAAGCCCAGGACCAATAGAGTCCAATCTCTGTTGTATTGTTTGTGGTTAGTTAACAGTCAAGAAAGTTAGCTAGAATAAATGTTAGTGCCAACGTGGCATTGTAAAGAACTATAAAAGGAAACATTGTTGTATGGTTGAAGGCATTCAGAAATAAGAGTTTGTGGTAGTTACAGTATATAGACAATTCGTTTGTATCAAATACATACCCCTTATCTCTCTTATCTCTATATTCTTCTTTTAGTTATTATTAATTTTACAACATGTTATTAGACTACTTTTTGTGTTTTGATCCCTTAGCTATGTGTTCGACTCCCTGTTAGTTCACATGCTAAAAATTTTATTATTTAAATGTCTTTAGCTAGACATGGTACTAACCTCTCAAGTGGTTTCAGAAAGGGGGATACTTTACTTTTTTTCATCGAAGGCTTCATCATTGTATAGTTTCAACATATGCCCATTTACTTTGAAGGAATGGCCATGTTCTGAGCCTTGGATTTCAAAAGCTCCATTTCCTGCATCCTGTACAATTTGATATGGTCCAGTCCATCTTGATTTGAGTTTTCCTGGGAACAGTCTGAATCTAGAATTGAAGAGTAGCACTTTCTGGCCAATTTTGAGATCTCTGTTTCTGATCCTTTTATCATGCCACTTCTTCATCTTCTCCTTGTATAATTATTGATTTTCATATGTATTCCCTCTGAGTTCCTCTAACTTTTCAAGTTGTAGCAGTCTCTTTTCTCCTGCTGCTTTTTCATCCATATTGAGGGCGTGGACTGCCCAGTAGGCCTTGTGTTCCAGTTCAAGGGGAAGGTGGCATGCTTTGCCAAATATCAGTCTGTATGGAGAACATCCTAAGGGTGTTCTATATGCAGTTCTGTAAGTCCATAATGCTTCATCTATCTTGAGAGACCAGTCTTTTCGAGAAGGGTTGACTACCTTCTCTAAAATCCTCTTAACCTCTCGGTTAGAGACTTCAATGAGACCACTGGTTTATGGATGATATGGAGTTGCAACCTTGTGTCTGAATCCATATTTCCCCAACAACCTCTCAAGTTGGCGGTTGATGAAATGTTTCCCACCATCGCTGATGAGACAACGTGGGGTCCCATATCTGGTTAAGATGTTCTTTTTTAGGGATTTTATGACTACCTTAGCATCATTAGTAGGCAAAGCAACTGTTTCTACCCACTTGATTACATAATCCACAGCCATTAATATGAATCTATTCCCACAAGAAGGAGGGAAAGGCCCCAGACATCAAATAATTCAACTTCTAGAATGGGATTGAGGGGCATTTCATTTTGTCTAGTCAAGTTACATTCCCTTTGAAATTTATCACAATTTTTTGCATATTGAAGTGCATCTTTAAAAAGGGAGGGCCAAAAAAAACCTGATTGAAGAACCTTGGAGGCAGTCCTGATTCCACCTAGATGACCTCCATATGGGGACGAATGGCAGTATAGAAGGATTTGAGGTTGTTCTTCCTCTGGGACGTACCTCCTTATCATTTGATCTGCGTATCTTTTGAACAGTAGTGGTTCATCCCAGAGATATTTCCTGCAATCATGAAAGAATTTTTTCTTCTGCATCTTGTTTGCCTCATAAGGTTCCAGGCCTACTGCAAGGAAGTTGGCTATATCAACAAACCAAGGAACGTCCGTTTCTATGTGATTCATGACAAACAATTGTTCGTCAGGGAACGTCTCCTTGATTGGTAGCCCCTCTTCAACGTGTTCTAATCTGGACAGGTGATCTGCAATTTGATTCTCACATCCTTTTCTTTCTTTGATCTCCAGATTAAATTCCTTGCAGCAGTAGGATCCATCTTATCAGTCTTGGTTTTGCTTCTTTTTTTGAGAAAAGATACTTGAGAGCTGCATGGTCATTATGGATAGTAATTTTTGATCCTAAAATGTAAGGCCTGGATTTTTCGCAGGCATACACTACAGTCAACAGCTCTTTTTCAGTGACTGTGTAGTTCACTTGAGCTTCATTCAAAGTTTTACTGGCATAGTATATGCTACGAAAGAGTTTGTCCTTCCTCTAGCCCAGAACTACCCCAATAGCATGATCACTCGCATCACACATTAATTCAAAGGGTAAGTTCCAGTCTGGAGGTTGGATGATAGGTGTGGTGAAGAGCTTATTTTTTAAAGATTCAAAAGCTTTTAAGCATTCAGAGTTAAACTCAAATTTCATATCTTTTTCTAACAAATGGCACAAAGGTCTGACTATTTTGGAAAAATCTTTAATAAACCTTCTGTAGAAGCATGCATGCCCAAGAAAAGATCTCAGCATTTTTACATTTACTGGTGGTGGTATTTTTGCTATGGCTTTTACTTTGGCTTAATCCACTTCTAGTCCTTTGCTGGAAATCTTGTGTCCCAGGACTATTCATTCTTTCACCATGAAGTGGCATTTTTCCCAATTAAGCACTAGATTAGAGGACAAGCACCTTTGGAGGACTTCCTCTAAGTTGTCTAAGCAGTGGTCAAATGACGTTCCCAGCACTAAGAAGTCATCCATAAACACTTCTACGCCTTCACCTATTAAATCAAAAAAAATTGAGAACATACACCTTTGGAACGTTGCTGGTGCATTACATAACCCGAAGGGCATCCTTCTGAAAGTGAACGTTCCGTATGGGGAAGCGAAGGTGGTTTTATGTTGATCTTCTGGTGCTAAAGCAATCTGATTATACCCCGAATATCCATCAAGGAAACAAAAGTATTCTTTTCTTGCTAGATGATTCAACATTTGATCTGTGAAAGGAAGTGGGAAGTGGTCCTTCTTGGTGGCATTGTTGAGCTTTTTGTAATCTTGACAAATCCTCCATCCAGTGACCTTTCTTACATGTATTAGCTAATTTTTCTCATTTACCTCCACTGTTATGCCTCCCTTTTTGGGAATGCATTGGACAGGACTTACCCAGCTGCTATCAGATATAGAATATATGATCCCTGCATCTAGCCACTTGATGACTTCCTTTCTTACCACTTCCTTCATTATAGGGTTCAATCTTCTTTGGTGTTCCACTGAAAAACTGTTAGGGTCAGTCAATAATATTTTATGCATACAGAATGATGGACTGATACCTTTTAGATCTGCTATGGTCCAGCCGATGGCTCCTTGGTACTTCTTGAGCTTGGTTAGCAGCAGTTCTTCTTGTTCTTTGGTGAAAAATGAGGAAATGATCACAGGAAGGGTGTTATTGTTCCCCAGATATGCATACTTCAAGTGTTGGGGAAGAGGTTTTAGTTCTAGATCAGGAGGTTTTTCTGATGAAGGTTGTTTGAGTTGTTTTTCCTTTTCGGTTCTTATCAATGGTTCAGGTCTCCTTTCTTATATATAGCAACTCTGCTCCTCCTGTCATGGACCTTCTTCTTCTTCCTCATATTCTTCCCCTTCTATCTTTCTGTTGAACCAGTTTTCTAACAGAGTGAGGGCAGAACATTCTTCTAAGTCTTCACCTTCATCCTGGAACTTCATTGCCTTAACAATGTTGAATTTGATCTCATCATCATGATCTCTCATGGTTAGTTCCCCTTTTTGTACATTGATAACTGCTACTCCAGTTGCTAGGAACGGTCTGCCTAGAATGATGGGAACGTCAATATCAGCTTCATAATCCAAGATGATGAAATCTGCGAGTAAGATAAATTTGTCTACTTTGACTAGCAGATCTTCAATCTTCCCTTCTGGCTTGACAATGGATCTGTCTGCCATTTGTAAAGTTACCATGGTTGGATCGGCTGGCACAGTGGATAATTTTTTGAAGACAGATAGAGGCACGAGATTGATGTTGGCTCCTAAATCATACAGGGCTTTCCCTTGGTGCTTTATAATGCAATGAATGGTGAAGCTTCCTGGATCTTGAAGCTTAGGTGGAAGTTTGCCCAAATACTGGCAACTTTCTTGTGTCATTTTGACAGTCTCATATTCCGTTATTCCTCTTTTTTTTAGAGAACATCTTTCATAAATTTTACATACCTGGGCATTTGCTCTAGTGCGTCCACCAGAGGGATGTTGATGTGAAGTTGTTTTAAAATGTCCAGGAACTTACCAAACTATTTATTCTCCCGTTGCTTCTTTGTTCTCTGAGGGAACGAAATTTTTGTTGGCATTTTCCTGCTTTGAGCTGGACTGATTGGTTGATTTTTGTCCACATGGTCTTCATTGGCTTCGGCTTCCTTTTCAGGATCTGGGCTCTGTTTATCTGTGGCTGATGATTATGGTTGTGCTTTTGGAGCTTCTTCAGACGCTTTAGTCTGTTCCTTTTCCTTTGGCAGAGTTGTGGGTTGTGCAGTGGCTTTCCCACTTCTTAAGGTGACAGCCTTAATTTGTTCTGAAGGGGAAGTAAATGCTTCCTTTGTTGAGGGGACGTCAGTATTCCCTGATAGTGGTTTTTGTGCTCTTGTGTTGAGATTGGCAACAACCTATCCTAGATAGGACTCAATGTTTCTAACCACCGCATCATTCCTGGTGACATATTCCTTGACATAGCTTTCCAGGGTGCTGATGCGTTGGTCATCTCTGTGGAAAGGAACGTAATTGTTCCTTCTCTGTTCAAACGTTCCACTGTTGTTGCCTTGCTGGTACTGCTGCTGTTGAGTATTGAAAGGTCTGTGGTTCATGGGTGGCCTCCATTGGGGATTATGGTTCTGATCTTTGGAAGTAGTTCCTCCAGGACTTGAATTGGTATTGCCTCCTGCTTGTGGATTGTCTCTGGTGAAGTTCCTGTTGCCAAAATTTTCTACATAACACACCAATGCAGTTGATGGGCAGTCTGTTGAGTCATGAAGGTTACCACAGGCTGAGCATGGTTCTGTTTCAGCTGTTGTGAGTTTTAAGACATCCATCCTTGGTGCTTCTTGGTCAGCTTTCAGGTTCTTCACTTCATTCATGAGTGAGGCCATATGAGCTTCTATGGCAGTTTGTTTATCCAGTTCTATCATGCCAGGCTTCCTTACTGGGTTTACCCTGTCTATTGGCCATTGGAGACATCTTTCAGCAGTTCCTTCTATGATTTCGTATCTGGATTCAAGTGTCCCTGTAAAAAAATATCCTCATGCAGCAAAATCTAGATGAGATTGAGAAGTATGGTTAAGTCCCTTATAAAATGATTGTAACAGTCCCCAACTCTCTACCCCATGGTTTGGACATTTCCTGATGATGTCCTTGTATCTCTTCCATTCCGCATAGAGATTTTCTCCATAAAATATTCTTAAGTTAGAGATTTCTGCTCTAACATCAGCTTGTCGAGTCATGGGGAGAAACCTCTCTATGAATTTGTTAGAGAGCTCTTCCCATATGTGGATTGATCCAGGGGTGAGAGTTTTCATCCATGTTTTTGCTTTTAAGCCTAAGGAGTGGGGGAACAACCTCATTCTCATGCTTTCTTCTGTCACACCCTCAGCTTTGAAATTATCACAAATATCTTGGAATGTGGTGAGGTGTGTGTAAGGATATTCAGCAGGGAGTCCATTGAAGACCCTTGTTTCCCTAATCATGTGAAACATGATAGGTTTCAGTTCAAGATTAGGAGCTACAGGAGGGAGGATTACTCCCCTATCCGGTTTGTTCCTGAATGGAGCAGCCAGAGTTCTGAAATTTTGTTCAGGAGGAACCTCTTCATTTTTTTTGTGATCAACAATATTTTCAAAATTTTCTCCCCTGAGATTCCTTCTTCTTTTATGAAGAGTTCGTTCTGGCTCAAGATCAAAGAGGGAAAATCAGGTATTTCAATGGAGTGGTTAGAGTCCATTTCTGACTCTTCACTCATAAAACATAAACACAAATTATATATACAGCAGATTTAGTGACAAGAAAAAAAAATTAAAAAACAAATATACAGAGTATGTACTAAAAACAGTAAATAAAGACAAAATTTAGTGTTGTTATCCCCGGCAACGTCGCCAAAAACTTGTTGGGTGGTTTGCTGATGGTGGAAAAATATAAGTTCTAATGGGGGACGTTCCTCTATTCTAAATAGAACACAGATTCGTTCCCTCACTTCCAACCCAAGTGCGCAAGTGCACGCATCAAGTAATAATGGGTGTATTAAGGCCCAGATTATCGTTCCCACGAGGATAGAACTCTAGATATTGTCTTATATTATTTTATAAAGAATGAAAATGAGAAGAAAAGTTAGTGGATGAACTATCTGGTCAGACGTTCCTTACTGTCTTGACAATGTTCCTCAGGAACAGTAAGTGAAATCTGATGACAAACAATTGTTCGCTACGTTATGTATGTGAACCTTCCTGTTTAGAAGAAGGTGAGATAATATTCATTGAAGTTTGATGGTTACCAGATTAAATAAAGTAAAAATATTTAAACAGAAATAACTATAATTAAGAGACAACAAGATGGGTGGTTTAAAATAGTTTAATAGAAGGAACAGATTCATTGCTCCATTTTTAAATAATTATTTTCTCTGCTCAAGACTTAGCATTTTTTGGCTTTGTCCTAGTTTCTTATCTGCCAACTCTGATTCCTTAGCTCATGGACTAGATGGCTCACAAGTTTCCATATTCCTATGGCTCCCTTGACTCCAACAGGTACTCAGTACAGAACCTTAAAATGGACGAGTTGGCCCCTTATTCCTAAGGTGACCAGTAGTGTTTTTGCCATGACACTACCTTCCCCAAATGGCTAAGTTGTCTGAAATCTCTTCCTTATGGAAGTTCCTTTCTCAGTATGGTTCAATTTCCATTGATACACAATGAATATAGCTTACTTAGCCAGAGAAAGACCAAAAAGCTTCAGTCAAGAGTTTCGAAAATTGTTCTTTAAGAGTTTTGCAGTTTATCCATTCCACAGATAGTTCAGCTCATGGCTGATATTTTAAACAATTATTCCAAACTGAAATCCCATAGACCCGAGATTCGGTTGAGAGATAACGAATGAAACGAAG
Organism: Gastrolobium villosum; assembly: GCA_032173675.1. Classification (NCBI taxonomy): domain Eukaryota; kingdom Viridiplantae; phylum Streptophyta; class Magnoliopsida; order Fabales; family Fabaceae; genus Gastrolobium; species Gastrolobium villosum. The sequence goes on along the minus strand of JAVKPL010006053.1, from coordinate 121,213 downwards.
AGAAAAACACTTATATTAAATTAAAAGACAATTTACAGAAGAAAACAAAAAATGGAGAAGGATGGTTTGATGCTCGTGAGGAGTCTTAGGGGTTGATACAAAGAAGAGAATAAGGGTTGTCACTTAACTACAGTTACAACTTAAAATAAAACTAAGCTACTAACTACTACTACAAAGTGATCTCTTCCTTTTGGACTTCAAACCCTCTAGGATTCAATGATGTTTTTGTGTGTGGGGGCGTCCTATTTATAGAGGGAAGAGGAGTGGCAATCTTGTAAATTCCTTAGAGCTGGTTGCTTGAGTGAGGAGACGGGACGGTGGCAGTAGAGTATAGAAGCTGCGCAGATTGCTGGATGGGTCAGGATTTGCTGATGATTAGCCGTTGTTTGCAGTCCCTCCCATGCCTTGCTTTCTTTTTTAGCCAATTAGAACTCTTGATTCTCAGCTCTTCACGTTTCCTGCTGCTCAGTTGGTGCACCGCCTCTGCTTTTAGAAGACTTTAAGTCCACGTTTCCTGCAAAGTGTACAGAGGCATTAAATGAGTGGAGCAGGTGCATTAAATGCGTCTCAGTCCGTTCCCCTTTTAATATATTTTAAAGGAATACGTTACCATACGTTCCCCCACTGTGTTTTTATCACAAATGTGCAAAACATGTGATTTTCATGCTGAAGTTGCTTATCAGATGAGGGAACGTATGGTATTTTGCCATCAAAATGAGCTTAGATGAGAACGAATTTACGTCCTATTAATTTCCATAACAATTTTGCCTAAGTTATCAAACTTTTCATCAATAATTTTTATGAGCTCAGTCATCATAAGACATCATTCTAAGACACTTTTATCTAATACACATTTTCAATTTGAAGTCCCCAACCACATCAATCCATACAAGCATGCTTTAGGGTTCATAAATCAAATCCAACCAACCAATCAAAGAAATGTGTTGAAACTTACCCACAATCAAGACCTAGGACTCCTCCACACAATACTCGAGCAATGGAGAATCAAATAACTCTAATAACACCAACTTTTCCACTTGGCCTTACAGTAGGTGGTGTCCTCTCTTCAAAGCTGCAATGCCTCACACTTCTTCAACTTATTTCGCACATGCAGGTGCTTTAGATCACGTCATTTAGAGAAGAGCCGCAATGCAAACCTGCCATCTACATTCACCGCCTCAATAAATTGGCCATTTGAACAAAGCATAGGCATAGCAAACCCTCATATGAAGAAACCTCCCAAGATCTCTCCTTATAAATACCAAGGAGGCTCAACAAAAGAAAAAAGAAAGAAGAGAGGTTGGGAAGTCATTTTTGCAGAGAGAGCTTGTATTTTGTATGAGAAAAATTTTCTTTATATTTTAGAACACTGTAATAAGACGACAGAAGGAAGGGAAAAAATGAAATGGGGACAGAAAAAATCGTTGTTGATTTCTAATTTTGAATGCACATTAGAGAGATTTTTTTCTCTTCTTTTAAAAAAGGGCTTGAAGTAATTTTGTTCATTGCTATGAGGTTAGTGTCCGATTATTGTATTCTCCCCCTTCGCCCACCACCGCGCATCTCTAACCCACTGGTGGCTTGGACTCGACCTTTCTTTCTTATTTCTCCATATTATAAGTCAAAGGCACATCTCCATAATCCACTGGTACTCTTTTGTATATTACTTTCCTGAGAAAGACAACTCTGTTATTTTGCTGGTGCACCTCTATTTTCAGAGTTTTGTTACAACCCTCTTTAAATATTCATTCATTAACTTGTGATATAATGTTAATGTATGTTGAATATGGATGGGTATCATGGTTTCGCTTAGATTTTTTAACAATAATTATTGAATGACACTTTAATGGTATCTATCCAATTCAATGATAACTGGTGCATAAGGGGTTTATTTTTTTAAAATGATATTCAGTATTGAGGAGTGGGAGACAAAATAATCAATATAGTGCCATAAAAATGGGATTTCAAGATTTAGAAAGCAAATTAAATAAAAATAGATACCATCGGTTACCACTTCTTTTGTGTTAGCAGAAACCATGTTCTAAGGCTTAAAGGATGCCATTTTGTGATGTTGCTATTTATTACTTTATTTAGTTGCTTCCCTTTGTTCCAACATCTTAGTTTCTTAGTTAGATCACTGTGAATAAAAGTTAGTTTAAACAAATGTGAATAAAGTAAGAATATATTATAATAATACAAAAAAGAAAACCTACAAAGCATCTTTCTAAGTAAACAAATGAGATAAGAAGAAAATAGGATTCAGACCTTAAATATATTTCAATTATCAAAATAATAGAAAGAAAATAAAAACAATAAGAATGTCGTGATTACGGATCTTCTTTAAATAGAAAAATAACATCATTCAATTTTATTTTATTTTGATAATAGAATAACATCATTCAATTTAGATTACATAGGGGACGTAAATTTCAAATTTAATTTGATACCAGTTTAAAAGGGTGGATGAGACGTGGATCTTGCTATTCCCAATATTTTTTTTTAGAATCATTTTGATTGTGACAGTCTGATTATTTTAAAACATTTTAGTAATAGTAAACGAATAAACAAACAATCCTAGTTCTTTTATTTAAAATTGTTAATTTAGAAAACAAAGAAATAAAAAATATTTATCTACTATTAATTGAAATGGGATTAGATAAGATGCGACAACTTATTATTCTCATACATTTTGTTTTGACTCATTTTTGCCGTGAAAATTAAATCAAATTTATCAAAATTCACAATAACAAAAAAATATGAATCTTTTTTTAAAGAAAGGATTAGCTGAGTTAAGACAACTTGTTAATCCTGTAATTATCATTTCAGATTATTTTAGTTGCAACAGCTTGATGATCTGAAACCTTCAAATCTGAAATTTCTAAATAAATTATTTTCAACAAAAAATTAAAATCAATCAACACTCAAATATTTTTTATAGAACGACGTAGCTTTGAGTTCCCTATTATAGTGAGGGATACGTTGGAGTGGGACTCTTCCCGTCAAGCACAAAAATAAATTTTCAAAATTAGTTTTCTTTTCCAACAATCATTCTTATTTAATTTTTAGGGTGAAATAAATATTTAAAATCTTATCAATAATTCACATAATTAATAGAAGGTAACTTTTTTTTAATGGACGGTGTAAGGTGCTAATACCTTCCCTACTCGTAATCGACTCCCGAATCAATTTTTGTTTTCAAAGACCAATAATAAAAGGTTTTTCCAATATTTTCCTAAATAAGCCTTGGTGATGACTTCATTTTTTTTATCATTTAATCTCTTTCACTGTCATGTCGCGATACGGTTTCGACATACTCTTTTTTCCTTCACCAAGGATTTTCCCCATTGGATTTTCCTCGTAAGGCTTTTAATAAGGCAGCTTCTAATACATATTTCTTCTGGATATGACTATTGGACATCCAAAGGGGAGTGTTATAAACAATTTGATTGTTGGTTGTCCATATCCGTTATACAACCGTTATGACCGTTGGAGAAGTAATTGTAGTTATTGTAACTTTCATGTTTTCTGAGCCTATAATTAAGGCATGTACAGAGCATCATGGATGTACTACAATACAACAACAAGAATACATTCTTGTATCTTTCTTATCTCTATATTCTTCTTCCAGTTCTTATTAGTCTTACAACAAATTTCATGTCGTGTTTGTGCTAGGGGTATTTATGTTCGTGTCATGTTCATGTCACTCATTTAAATTAAATAATTAAATAATTAAATATTTAATTTTCCCACTAATTACCCTATTTTTATTTATTAATTTAAGGTTATTTAAGTAATTTTCATTTGAATAGTAAAAGGAAAAACTTTACTGTCACCCATTGTGGTTTGTGTGTGTATCATTTAGCATCATGTGGTTTAAAAATTATCACTTATATCTCATGTGGTTGCACTATGTGTCATCTAACCCCCTAAATGACTAAAATACCCTCATAATATATAATATCAAAAATATCCTTAATAACAGAATATTAAATTAAAAATAAAATATTAAAATTATCCTTAATTAAAATTAAAACCCTAATGTCGTTTCTTATGTGGACTGATAATCTCTCAGGGAGAACTTTCTAATCTTCAATGTTGGACTGATAATTTACCACTCGGTAATTTCTTCTTTTTTATTTCTCTAATAAGAAAACAAAAGCATCCAAATCTTGTCATACAATAAAAGTTAAGAACCAAAAAAGTGCAATATTGTGAGTGGTAAGGACTGATAATTTACCACTCGTTAATTTTTTTCTTTACCCGACACCATAGTTCTGGAATTCTTGGTGCGTAAATGATATGCATCCAGCATATGTGTAAATCCAAGCCAAAAAGAGAAAGAATATTGGTTAATCTTAAGCAAAAAGGCAATATTTACTGTTGATTTGTTAAAATCTCAATCAGAGATTGTACAACTGATTTTATGTTGATTGCGTAGGAAAAACAGACAAATTGGAGTTAAAAGGGAAAATACTAAACTGAAGGCCCACACTGAGAGCGTGGGTATGGCGCTAACAGCGTGGAAGGAGCTTTTCACACAGAGACACCCACGCTACTAGCGTGGAACTGACGCTAGTAGCGCCAGAGTTCAAAAACAACTCGAGACATCCACGCTACTAGCGTGGAATCCACGCTAGTAGCGCCAGACTTTCCTACAGACCACGCTTATAGCATGAGAACCACTCTAATGGCATGGAAATGAAGCTAAAAACGCCAAGTACAAGAATCCTCATTAATCGTCCGCGCTATTAGCGTGAGTTATTAGTGCTAATACCGAAGGATTAAATCTAATACGCGTATAAATCGGCATGGCACATATTTCTAGGTTAGAATTTCACACTTCCTACATGAGTTTTCTGATTAATTGGCTGCCATCCTCTCCACCTTACTCCATAGCCTTCTTCTTCTTCATGAAACTCAACCAAGGGACCATATTTCTTCATAGTTCCTTAACCAAAACACCATAGCTAGGTGTGAGTTAGCATTGTGAGGAAGTTAGGTGTTTCATTTCCGAATGTCAGCCTCTATTTGGTGAGTGTCGTGAGCTGACTTCTTAGTGAGTGAGGAAGGAACCAATTACTTGGCACTTTGTGCTTCAAGAAGCCAACTTTTGGGTATAAAGGACCAAGCTTGTGTGTCAAATTCGTGGCCTTGTGAAGTCAGTGAGGTTTAGCTGTGTGGGAAGCTCTAAGTCAGTTCCTTTTTCTGAGTTTTTGATCCTAGAGATAACTCATGATCATTCCTTTAGAAACTTCATGGTTTTAGCTTGTTTGAGGCATTAAAAAGATAAACGTTGATTAATCAAGTTAAGGGTTGATAATCTATGCTTAAAAAGTGTTATTGAACTTCTATTTGTAGAGTCATTGGACTCCAAATCATGAGAGGACCCTTAAAATGGTTATTATACAGAAACTGTACGAGTTTCTGCATTCTGTCTGATAAGTATTCAAATACTTAACAAGGGGTATTCTGATACTCATCATCGAGTATTGGGATACTTTTATGGGTAAAAAAGTATTCGGATACCTTAGTAAAAGTATTCGAATACTGTATGATATTCGGATACTATAGTGAAAGTATTTGGATACTGTGTGGTATTCGGATACTGTAGTGGAAGTATTCGAATATTTTGTGGTATTTGAATACTTTAGTGAAAGTATTGGGATACTTTCTGGAGACATGGAGTATTCGAATACTCATCGAGGAGTATTCAAGTACCTCCTGCAGATTGAGTCTAAAATCACTTAAAACAAGTTGGAAAGTCTTAAACAATTAATGAAACTTTGGGCTATGAATATTAATGATATTTCTGGTATAAATAGACTGTGATTGTGTTGTTTGGTGACCGTGGACTGGTGTGGACTCTTGATTTGATTGTTAGCTTGAAAGGTAAGCTTCCGTGTCCTCGGTTTTGCTTTTGGTTCCACCATACCTCATGGAGGGATGGTTTATATGCATGGACTATTTTTATGAAATTATGTGATGATTACAAAAATGTTATTGAGCTGTTTTATTGAGTGCAAGTGTCATATGATATGTATGTGGTGTTCCACCTGGACGATAACCCCTGAGTATGTGGAGACATACAAGATGGTAACTCCGTGGGTGAGGAACAAGCGGTGTTCCTTGTACTGTAGGTTGTAGACGTATGTAATCCCTACTTTTTATTCTCTGGCCAATAGGATACATACACACATGACATGGATATATGCTGCATTGCATAGATTTTGGAAATTATATTGTTATACTGTTTTGGAACTTATATTGCACATGTAAGTGAGCTTAGGGTGGAGAGATCCTTAAGGACCCCTTGTCTTACTGAGATTTCTTTTTAGAGATCTCACCCCGCGTTAGGGCACATTTTCAGGTACAGGTACCTCGGGGGTTGATACCTCTAGCGGCAGGAGGTCGGAGTTTAGTTGATATGCATGTTGTTTTACTGACATGCCTGGATGCTGACCATATTTTATTTTCAGTATATGAGTACTTGATTCTAGACTTTGTTGGGCTTTTTTCGCCTTAATTGGTGAATATGGGGGTTTTCCATGCCATATTGATATCAGTTATGTTTGCTTATACTTGAGTTGTATAATGTATTTGGATATGGTCCGGTCTATGTGTTATAGTTTCGTGACTTGATACTATTTATGATATGAGGATATTCAGTGTAGTTATTATTGCAATTTACATACAGACAATATTTTCTAAATGAGTAAGTAATTTCCACTTGGTAAATATGATAAGTATTCATAATTGGAAAGAAAAAGTTAGCTTCCACATTTATTTAGCTGCGTCATTACCATATGTATGTTTAATACGCCGGGTGCACACGCGGTGCTACACAAAGCAGGTCTCCCATATACTATATATAAGGGTACTCAAGCCTTAAGGTAGATCATCTTCCTCCACTAACTTTCACCTGGTTGAACCATTGCTGATTTGAGCATCAAAAAGTCTTACAGGTACACCCTAACTTTCTTCTTAGAAGAGCAACTTCAGGCTAACACCAAAAGAACTTCATCAACAATATCATGATTAGCTCAAAAATTTCAAGTCTAAACATGCATAGATATATTCTATCGGTTATCTAATGTTGGGTCAGTGATTTTGATTGCTATGTTTTGTTCATTATCCATATTTTGCTATCATCAATTTCAAATATATACTATATTTTAGATTTAAGACAATTAACTTAATTATACTGTTGATGTTGGTTGAGGAAAAAACATAAGTATATTTTGTTTAATACGAGCAATGCATTAAAATTTTAAAACAATATAAAGGGAAAAACTTTTAACTAATTTAGTTATCAAAAACTTTGGGGTGGTATTGTCATTATATATTAAGCATACAGTTATTATTGTTTGTTTCCAAGATGTAAAATTTTTCAAATGTGGTTACCTAAACATAATGTGAGGTTGTGCTTAAGCTTTTATGGATTAGGCTTGACAATGGATGCTACGAATAGCTCCTTTGCGTGATCTAATCAAACAAAAGGGTGATGCACCTATAAGACACTCTGATGCTCAAATCAGTAAGAACAATATATGTAGTGTGTAAGATAAGATCAACACCTCTATTTCTTTTTTCAAGAGAGTGAATTCCCCTTTTATATATAGTGGTTACCCTAGAATCCCATAGGAATATAGGAAGGGGCCAATGCATAGTGGGTTTAAGTTAGATAGTATATCCAAAACAGAAGTCCCACCAACTTTGTGCTTCACTTATTGGAGAGCCAAGTTTGTAAAATATATTGACCCTAGTCGGTGAGGTCCATGATGGACTTGGGTTACTTTTCTATGTTGCAGGTGTAATTTGCATATTAAATGAGCAAGCCTGATGTTCATAGCCTTTATTCAAAGTTTAAAAAAGGAGGTGTTAATACTTCGAGATGTTAGCTTCAACCTCTAATAAATAACAATAATAATGTGCCTAACCAAGTTAGGACTTTGGCGATCAACATACAAATATAACTAACATATCATATGTTGTATTAGGTGATCATGTAAACAATCATTCACAATAAAGTAAGTGGAGAGTGCTTAGTCGAGCTAGGCTTGTAAGACTACAACAGTTATAAACCATAATAAAAAGAGAAGATAAAAAATGCTTAAAAATGAACCACAAGTATGCAATTGAGTAGCTACCCTAGTTGAAGGCCGAGTGTGATTAGTATATCGACCATGTCATTAAGGCATCTTGGTGGCTTCCCTTAAAGTTGATAAAATGTTGATCGGTCAACCACCTAGCCGACCAAACGACCTTCAGCCCATATAAGTAGAGTGTGAAGGCATCACTCCAAGTTTATAAAATGTTGATCGATCGATCACCCGACCGATCTCTCGGCTATATAAGTATAGCATGGAGGCATCACTCGAGTTGATCAAACATTGATCGGTCGTCAACCCGACCTCCTAGCCTTATAATTAAGCATGAGGCTTATCACCCACCAAGTTGATAAAAAGTTGACTAGTCAACCATCCAATCATACAAAATGTCGATATAAGGAGCATGAGCATAGGTCTCGGGGGGAAAATAGGTTTTTTTCGCTAAAGGTAGTGAAATATGTTGTTGGATCAATTGTTATTTCCCAAATTCATGTTGTAAAAATCCATTAGTATCTTTTAAGATTTAAGGGTTGAAACTTATTATGTGATTCTTGCTAAAACACATAATTGTAGATAAAAGATATGTTTTGATGATAACAAAGTGGCAACAACAAAAGGAGTAAATTGTTGATGACAATAAAGCAAGAAGAATAAACTAAGAGCAATTAATCAAGAGCATTGAAATGACAATGCAAGAGCAATAAGCATCAAATTTAGGCAATAATCAAGAAAAGATTTGAAGATCAAAACCATGAGAAACAATGCTATATTGAAGGACAACTAAACCATGGATAACTTATAAGAGGAATTTCGCAACACAAGCCATGGTGAAATAAAGATCAAGTCCAAGCTTTTATAGTATCTAGTTTCTAGACTTAGATCTTTATGTAAGGGTATGATGGTGTTTTCTTTCATGAGCTCAACATTGCATAATCTCTCAAAGTTGCATGACTCTTATACAAATCATCTTGGCATGCTTTTTGAACAAAGGAAAATAACCTAACAATGCTAAATGTGAAAATCATTTTTATAAGAGCCAAGAATGTGCATGGAATAGTTTTTTTAATCAAATCGGTTTCCATTTGTGAAATTCATGCTTAAGAGTCAATAAGTTTTGGAAAATGATTTCAACATGCTTTTGCCATGTTTTGAACATATTTTAACCTAATAAATATCTTTCCAAGAGGAAATTATATGTTCCAATAGTATTATAAATATTTGAAAGTGAAACAGAGTGTAAAAAATGTCTTTTGACAATTTTTCACTTGCTGTCAGGGGAGGATTCAAATTCTTCACAAAATGATTCGAATTCCTTGTTCCTCGAAGAAAGGATTGGAATCCATTACAAAAAGGATTGGAATCTTTACTAGTCAGTAAGCCTACAACAGTTATAAACAATCATAAACAGTTAGTTTTGGGAAAAATAATATATATGCATTTCCAAAGGCTCTAAAATGTTTTGGGCATCATTTGTACAAATTCTAAAAGTATTTTGAGAGTAGATAGAGCTTCATAAACATTCATTGAGATTATATACACAAATCCATCAATCTTGTGTTCATTCCTGCAAATTCATCATATCCTCTTTGAGATTCAATTTTTATACTTGCTCTTTAAGAGAGTTATCATTTGATCATCATTCTCCTACTATAAAATCATATTGTAAGGTTACCAAGCACCCAAGAAGCTTAGTGGTTGAAGGTTTTCTAAGCACCTATGGAGCTTAATTAGTGGTTATAAAGTTGTTAAGCATCTATGAAGCTTAGATGATTGTAAGATTTCCAAGCACACGGAAGCTTGGAGGTTGTATAGGTTTATCAAGCACCCATGAAGCTTAGCCTGTAGTGGAAAATTGATTGATCGACTTTAGTCTAGACGTAGGTCATGAGTGGTGGTGACCGAACCAGGATATATTATGTTTGTAATTCTATAAAATTTAAACTCTTTATTTCAAGCACATTAATTGCTTCTTTGATATCTTGTATGTACTGGTATGTGTTATAAAATAGTGGTAAATTATGTATCTAATTTGGTTAAATGTGTTTAAAATCTTTTTAAATATCAAAGTGTGCATGAAAAGGTAATTTATAAAACAAGTAATGGGCATTTGCAAAAAAAATTAATACTCCATTTACCTTTCCCCCTCGACTATGGAAACCACATTCCTAACAATAATCTCTTTTTGGTGTTGAAATATTTATTGTTGAGGAGTTAGAGGCAAAGAATACGTGGATCTATATTTATTTCTAGTTGGTAGAATGTGTTATACCATATTTGAGGCGTTAAACAAGTTTTATTGCTTCTTACATATGACACCAATTGTAACAAACACCCTGTATGCATCCGATTATATTATTGTTAATTATGATATTAAGCGCAGTTACAATCACAACAGTTAGTTTAAAAATACGGGAAAACGTTTTCTTTTTATAACGTTTGCGATTTAAAATAACTGTATTACGTAAATATACAAAATTCTGATCATAACATAAAACTAAATGTGGAAGTAACATTTCTAATGCCTAATTATCATACAACACCTACCTAAATTTGATAAGTGGTTCCCATAAACCAACAAAGCACAAAATCCAATTTTTCCAATTCTCCAAAACAGAGTATGCTTTAGTTTTTCCCAAACTGAGCGTTATCCACTCATCAATTAATTATCATATTTTACTATGTTAAACTAGACTCACCAACCTTTCCAACGAGATATCACACACCCCAAATGGAGTTCTCAAGCTCCAGTTATAGCCGTTTGAAGTCAGACAAGCAAAATTACCAACGGACTCCAAACAAGGCACTCAACATCCCTCACTGTTTCTATAATTCCCAACGATCTACAATGTCAATAGCTCTCACATTTTTAAACAGCATAGTAGACACCAAGACCTTCAATTTGATATATCATAAAATTAATTTGAGTAAAAAATGAGGGAGATATCAATTCTTGAATCTTAAACCCGAGAGTAGGATTATATAGCTGATGTCATAGGATTTAAAATGAGCTATGGTACGACTCAATTAGACATCTGCATAGGGAGATATGATCTCCCAAAGTTAGAGATAAAACTGATCATTTTCTTAAAAATTTCGACGGCGTCTCCTTTGTTTTATTAACTAATCTCACTTACTCCAAGTGTGTTCTAATCTACAAATGGTACCTAATTGACCAAGGGTGGCACACAAGGTTCAACACACCTTGATGCTCTTACAACCCACAATAAACATCTACTCAAATCTTTCCTTATTCCATAAGTTTTCATTAACCACTTAATCGATATACAAGTTGTTAATCATTTCAATTACATACTCCTATTTACATGAATTTATCATAAAGGAATAACATCATTACCTAAAATAGGCATATTTCCCTTCCATGACATACATTCGTAGTTAATTACACAAGGTCCTCAATGTATCAATTTGCATTCAAATCCACTAGCAATTATAACTATTACACCATGATGCCAAAATAACAATAAATACATAATCACTAGACTTAGCCCCAAAATGATACATAAAGAAACCCTATGCATGGTGCATATCAATCATGTTATGCTACATGTTCATGCACTAAGTCTAGTATACCGAATGAAATCTCTTAAAATACATAAGCTGCAAAATGCATGGTGCACTCGAAAATACTCCACTCCATATCACTAGGTAGGCCTCTTGTCCAACACTCCTGCAGCACCGCTAGATGAACCTGAAATAAGGCCTCATAACATGGGGTGAGATATACGAGTATATTTTAGTAAACCAAAGGTCGTGGAGGATTACTCTGCCCAATGGCTCACTCAGATGTGCAACAGTAATAATACAGATATAATGGGAAATGCATAGCAATACGGCATACGACAATCTCAATAGACTCTACATCCAAGAATATATCCCCGGGATATAATTCAAGGTAGAGGTGGCAAAACGGGTCGGCCCGCCCCGCTTCGTTGCCAAACCGCCAATCGCCCCGCTCCGCATTTTAATATGGGTTGAAAATCACAATCTACCCCGTTTTGTGGTGGAAAAATAAAAACTAATTAAAAAATTAAAATAAATATATATTATTAATTTTATAATATTTCTTATTTTCATTTCATAATCACTTTAACTTTTTTCCAATCTCAAACTTAAATGTATACTAATATTCAGTCAAATATTTTTTACGGACTTATTTTTGCCTCAATATATGGATAAACTTTGTAATAAATTAAAATTTTCTTCTTTATTTTTCTAGGGAGTATTAAGATAAAAAAAAAGTTTCATATCACAAAAGCTTAGTGACAGATAAAATACTACCTATTAGTAAAAAAAAATGACCTGCGGGCCAACCTGCCCCGACCCACCGCCAACCCGTTTTGTCCCACAACTAAGCGGGGCGAGTTGAGGTGGGTTGGTGGGTTGGGAGTATAACCCCCCGTTTTGCCGGGTTGACCCGTCGGGTTCAACCCAAATTGCCACCTCTAATTCAAGGCACCTAGTCTACAACTCCTGAGGCGTTTTTGGAGGGCTCCTTAACGGAAAATGACTTTATGACATCCAGCCAACTGGAACTCCCTACGGAGGCCTCTTCAATGGAAGTCCCCAACGAAAAATACGATAATAATCTACTGACCATAGATACAAGCATAATCCAACATACACCAAATAACATGTCAACATGCAAGATCATATTATAGCACATATCATTATAATCAACAACTTCTAACCACTATCCCAGTGAGCATGGTGGAGCACACACTGGGATTAATCCCAGTACCAAGGGTTTACCTCTTTGAAGCTCCCAAACTAGGTAGCTTTAATCACAAGTTACCTTACAATTTTTTCTTCAACCAAAGAAATGCCTACAATAGGTGGTCATTTCAACAATTATAAAGTGTCACATGATAACTCAATTAGTTATCCAATTAATCACATAACAAAGTAAGTCATCACTTACCAAAATCCTTATGGTCAAGGACCAAAGGCAATCCAAAAAGCTCTTAGAATCAATCTTCTATTTTCGGGTTAAAGGGAGGCAATCTACAATGATCACATACACATGATTAGCAATTGCTTGGCTAATAAGCAACAATTTAAACAACAAGTGCAAATGCACAACCCCCCATTAGGTTCAGCCATAAAGCCTAAAATATCATTCATGGTATTTTAATTGTAACTCACTATTTCTAAGGTTCCAACATCCTTTCCTAACATCATTTTAATCCTTGATTACTCTTCATTACAACTCGAACTATTTTTCTCCAACTTTCCCTTTCAAGGCCGTGGGTAAACCCATAGGGCTCCAAGAAGTTCATCTCACTTTTCATGGTTCAAAATGGTCATTTAGGTTCATCCTTAAACCATTTATCACTCACAGCATGCACTCATTAAGCCAACACACAAGTTTGCACAATTTTCCTCCAAAAACACTAAATGGCCGAATCTTCATCATCCAAAAGCCAAGAAATTTTCAATTGATTCTTAAGTGTTTAAGGCATCATTCATCATGTAATTAAGTGACATGCATCCGTCGTCCTTAGCCCAAGTATTCTCATATTTTTCAAACACGAAACATTGATATTTTTCTTTTATTAAAAGTTTTTAATTGACAATCAGAATTAAATTTTTTGATATAATCGAACAACGTTCTCTTTTTTAAAGCTTTTTAACGCTAAAGTAACATTTTAACTGTTATTAATTATATACCATGATATGATTGATCAATAGTATAAAATTATTTATTATGTTAGTGAATAAAAAATTTATATATTTTAAAAAACAGTAAATACTTTCAATAAATTTTTTTAGTTATAATCATATAATATTTTTATTGATACTAAAAAAATTATAGATTAAATTAAATTTATATTCCAAAAAGAAAACAATGGAAAAAAAGTTTATCAGAACTAAAAAAAAATTACTAGTTAATTTCCTATTCAAAGGTTTTCCCAAATATCTAATGGTAAAATTCAAAATGTTGTTCTGCAATTAAATTTCACTCGCGTAGAGTTCAATTGGCAACTGAACCACGACTTGTCACAACATTCGAGTCAACGGAACCAATTATTTGCAAGAACAAGAACAAAAAAAGAAAAAAAGAAAAAAAAGGAGTTGATAGGAGAAGTTGACTACCAACTACACTACAGCAGCCATACATCAATCGCTCATCACTTATTTATATTTTTGAGAATTTTGTTTTGTTTCTATGTTTTTTTTCTTTTATAAGTTAAAATAATTTTTCCTTATAAATAAAAGATTAAACCGGCAAATACATGTTTAATGTTTCTGTGCACTTATTATTAAGGGTTATTAATTTCTCATCGTGAGAATAATTTCTTCTTTTGCTGACATAACAAACAATGGATTCCACTGAATTTTTTTTTTTTTTATCTTTTCTCTTTTAAGTGGAATATATATGTTTGTTATGTTAGCAGGAAAAGAAATTCTTCTCTTCCATGAGAAATCTTTAATCCTATTATTAATTTAGGTTTCAGTTTTTTTATTTACTTTTAATAGATAACAATAGGTGTCAAAAACCTAAGAATCTGATTAATTCGATTTCAGGTGTGGGTTTTTTTTCCTTTTTAAGAATTGCTACTCTCATATATCCGACCTATCATCCTTTATAATGGTAAAATCCTGGGTCTATCTACCCTTGATTCTAATTTTCATTACTATCTATCCTAATCTAATTGATTCCTTACATCATTTCATATGATGATGCTAAGTTACTTAACAAATGAGAAAATAAGAGAATGGATATTCTTACTACCAAAATTTTCTACTACCACCTCACTATTTATCTAATCATTATTGCATCAATATTTTCAGAAATTTTTTAACATCCTCTCCTTTTGAGATCCAATGATGATGAGATAGATAGTAAAAATATCGTACCTCATGAAATAAAGTAAAAATAAAATCTCTTGGTTTACCCACTCTCAGAGTCTCTTTCTAGAAATAGCAACCACAAATCTCCTTTAATTTCCATGGAATTTGGGAAGCGCTCAAATATCTTTCACTTTGAGTTGCATCACCCTCAACCCCATTCCACACTTATACAACTACACTAGTAAACTCTCTCTCTCTCTCTCTCTCTCTCTCTCTCAATCATGTTATAGTTTTCCTTTTCAAAGCCACTGAATGGCTTTCTCATTCATTATCTGAATTGTGTTTTTGCCTCCATTAAGTCCTCTGCTTGAGCTAACACACTCTTTACACTGAGCACATTGACCTATTTCCGCGGTGTTTCTTGATTCATATCACGTGGGGTTCTGACATTTTTGTAGTTTCTTTACTGTTCCTTTGTTTCAAGTTTTCTCTAACGGGTTATCTTATCTTTTCCTCTCTCTCTCTCTCTTTTTTTTTTTTTTCAATCTATTTGGTTTCTCAGGAATTGAGTGGTTATAAAAAAATTGTGGCTTCAGCTTCAGGGACAATAAATTTGTTTGCTTTTTTCTATCTTTCTCTTGTTGGGGCACTGGCAGTGCTTTTTGAAGGCTCTGCAATGGTTCTTCTTTGTTAACCTTGTTCTCTGGTGAAGCTATGAGATTTGAAATTCTGTTGCTGTTGAGATATTATTCCTGCATCAATTGAAGTGGGGTTGTTTGGTTTCTCTTGTGTTCTGATCCTGGTGTGTGCTTGTGATGGAGTCTTGGATTTATGTTTCAGAAGAAAAAGGGTATGTTTCTAATGATGCACTTTCTCCTCCTAATACGCTTGGGAGAAGCAAAGGTTCATTCTTGGGTTGGGAACTGAAAACCCCATGTAGCTTTTCCAATGACATGTTGGCCTTGGGTCAACAAAACATTGAGAATCAAGGTTTTGAGGAATTGGGTTTTCCTGGAATGTTGGGGAAACAATTCTCTGATGATCCTAGTGGTACTGTTCATAGCAGAAAGATGGATAGTGGTGCTGACTGCAGAATTTCTAATCCTGTTGTGGCTGCCCCAAATGCATTTTCTGCAAGAGAGGACTTCAATTCCAAGCGTTCAAACTCTCTGGGGGACTCTAATGGTTGCAATTCCCTCATTGATTTGAAGCTGGGTCGATTTAATGATCATGGAGATGCCATGGATCCAATATTTTCCAAGGGAACTCCCATTTTGTCTTCATCTGAGTCATCGACACCGCCCAAGAGGGTAAGAGCTTCAGGGGTCCACTCTCAAACTACATACTGTCAAGTCTATGGCTGTAACAAGGATCTGAGTGCTTGCAAAGACTACCACAAGAGGCATAAAGTTTGTGAGGTTCACTCCAAGACTTCCAAAGTTATAGTGAACGGCATTGAACAAAGGTTTTGTCAGCAATGTAGTAGGTTGGTCAATCTTTCAAGTTCTCATCTCTCACATCTTTTTTATTTTGCAAGTTGCTGCTGAAAGGCTTGCCTCCTTTCTTACACCTATTGGAAAACTAAACCTTGACTTTTTACCTCCTCAATTGCATGCCATATGAGTTTTAAAAGTTTTGATCTGATTTTTGCTTTCACCCTATGCTGTCATGCCTTACCATAACACCATTATTTTCCAAATCATATTCCTAACTGTTTTTCCTAGTTGCTTCATATCTGCATTATTGGGAAAAAGGTTGGTTTAACCAATTTTCCAATCGTCCAAATTAATGATTTTGGGTTCTTGGATATTCTTCTTGAGCTAAACACATCTATTCGTTTTTGGTTGTTACTTCTTTTTCTTAAATGGAAGAAACCACCCTTTTATGAATATTCCTATTAAATGTATTGTTTTTTCTCCATTAATTTTTCAGCTTCAGATTTTCTAAAATAAAATAAGAAGCCGTATTGTTATGATATATAGCTTTGCTGTAATGTTTAGCTTACTGTCCAGGTTTCATTTGCTGGCTGAATTTGATGATGGTAAGCGTAGCTGTCGTAAACGCCTTGCAGGCCATAACGAGAGGCGAAGAAAGCCACAAGTCAGTATTCACTCTGGAAAAGCTGGGAGGTTGCTTCAGCCATATGGTGGTAATAATATATTTCTTAAATTATATCAGATTAATTGTTCTCTTTCTCCCTCTCAAAGTTCCATCCTTCCTAGATGCACTTGAATATTCCTCTGTTGCTTTTCTTGTTCATTTCTTTTCCATCATGTTTGCTGAAGTTCAAAATTAGAGGATTAATGAATCACTGTAACTTAATAAACCTTCATAGTTCATATTTGACTGCTTCATTATGACAGATATAGAAGCATGCCTTAGTAAATTTGGTTCCTTTTTTTTAGTTCATTTTCACCTTCCCAAAGGCTTTCTGAAATATACATGACCATACAGTGTTGAATGAGAATGAGTAAATTTTTTGTTCACTTTTGTGCCTAACTTCTCAATTTTGAGATTGATTCTGTTGAATCCTGTAGTGCGGTTGTTAGACAATTTTCTGTAAACTTTTAACTTGATGCTATATCTTTGCTAACTATCTGTCATCATGACATATCACTCTACGATATGTAATGTAGTTTTCTTAGTTGAAATTATTGTGTAGACCTCTATATCATGTACTGGTTATTTGTCATTCTTTATCAATTGTCAACTTTGTTTCAGAATATTTTTCCATTGATATTCTCCTACATGTGCTGGTTTTGTCCCATTCTTTATCAGTTGTCATTTTGGTGTAAGCTTTAATTTGGATTCTTTGGTCAAATGGTGGACGTGAACCATAAGTGACTTATTCTATGAGATTAATGGGATCATATCTGAAGAAAATGAATTTCTGTCAAAATGAAGTCTAATGACTTTTATTTCCCAGTTTTTATTTGACATTACGAACATTATGTTTAAGCATATATATTGGCTGTTGCAACCCATTTTCTGTCTCTGATTAAAAAGAAAGTAATGTGACAGTTTCTGTAGTTTACTCTGCATTGTATATTTTGTTTTAGGTTGCTTCGGATGTCCTGTTACTTGTCATCCTGCAACTCATTATTAACTATATGCTCCTGGGAGTACATAGTTGTAATATTAAAGTTACTTTTTTTAACTATGTACTCCCGGGAGTACATAGTTAAAAAATGGTTGCAAGAATGAATGGTACCATTCCTGCAACATGATTCTTATATTTCCGTTTGTTTTATGCATGGAATGAGATAAAGTTTCCACATTTCCTTGTGCTTAAAAATTGTGCTAAATTCTAAATTTCCAAGATGTTGTAATCATTACAAACCTGGAATTAGTCGCTATATGTTTAAATATTGGCCAGTGTGACATAAATTTTAAGACCCTTTCGAGTCCTTAATCGGTATTGAGCTACTTCATTTTTTAAAATTGTTTGTAATTGAAATTTGGTCTTTGACTTCTATAATAACTGATTCGCCAATACTAGTTTTCCAAACATTTGCAATCTTCTTATATTAATAAAATTATTTGATCTGTAACTTTATAAAGATCCTGTGATTCTTGCAGATGGCAGATTCCAGGGAACCATGCTAACATCATCATCTTTTATCTGCCAAGAGATACTCCCCAGCGGGGTCTTGTCTTTTGAGAAACATGGAACCAGTGACTGGTGGAGACCTATAAAAGCCGAAGATAGCACTTGTTATAGGCATCTTTCTTCTATTCCAACTACCAATGGACATCCTCAGTCAAGGTCTCTATTTCCTTCATATAGCGAAAAACAATTTCCCTTTCTTCATGAAAATGGTGCTACATCTGCCACAGGAAACATCTTCTGTGAAAATAATAGTCAATATCCAGCTGCCCTCACGTCGCAATCATTATTCCAGAACACCTCCTTAGGAAGCGAAGACTTCAATGTTTTCGATACAGAATCAACTGTTCAAGGATTATCAGGAATTTCTGACTCTGGTTGTGCTCTCTCTCTTCTGTCATCTCAATCCCAGAACTCTTCAAGCCAATCATCAGGAATTCCCATGGCTCGCCACTTGGTTATTCCAAGCAGCCATAGCCATTACAGCATGAATCAGGTCTCTGAAAAGATGATAGGATTAAGTTCGCACGGTTCAAGTGGAGTGTCGGATAGGTTTCCATCTGAATTGAATCCTGCAGATGGAAGTCATCTTAGTCCTATACTGATATCAGACAATAATGAAATTGTCAACTTTGGAATGGCTGATGGGATTTTCCAAGGGTCAGATTTTGTGAATGTGAAAGATCGTCTTACTTATGAAGATGGCTCCACCATTGACTTGCTTCAACTGTCATCGCAACTTCAACGAGTTGAGCATCAGAGGCGATCCTTGCACGTGAAGCAAGAAAATGATTCTTCCTGCTCTCTCCGGATTACTTAAGATGTTTTAAACAGGTACATTTTCTGTCTCATGATATTTGATTACCACATTTTGAGGCTTGGCACTGCTCATTGTTCTCTAGCTTGAAATCATGTTTCTTCTTTGGAGGGAAAATGAAATCTTGGCAGTAATTTTGAGGCTCAACATCAATGACAACTAAGTATATGAACTACAGCCACTGGTGAAAGAAAGGTTTTCTTAATCAATTATTTACTGGATGATTGATAGTTCCAAACCAGTCATGCTATATCCTTTATCTTTGTTCTTTTAAGGGGAACAAAGTCTCGGTTCATCTAGTTCATTGACAAGTTGAATGGACACTGTTATTTGTTTGAGCTTCTCAAAAAAGTAACTTTTATCTCTTCCTTATTTTAAAAGTACTTTTTATAAAAGTTAAAACTATTTATATTTTTATAAAAATATAGTTTTTGAAAAAAATATTTGGCTTTTAACTTATGCTTTTGTAGAAGTTAAAAATTTTAGCTTCTGAACAAAGTAAGTTTTTGGCTTTTTTTGTGATTTTTTTTTTTTAAAGCAGACATCCAATCGAACTAAAATGAATTTAAATTGCATGCATTGCTTTTTTTACGACTTTAAAAAAAAAAAAAAAAAAATTTAGTGTTTGGATCAATATCTAAAAAACATTTTTAAGTTAAAAACAATATTTTGGCTGTTTTCAAAAGCCATAAATCTTATCAAGAACTATTTTAGCTGCTCCTTTTTTTTTTTGTCCAGACATTTGCTTTTTACAAAAGTTGCATCTAAACAGACATAAAATGAAAAACAATTTTATTTTGAAAAAAAAAAAAAAACAGCTTCTAGGAGAAAAAGCTCTGCCAAACTGGCCAGGATGCATCTCTCGGAAGCATTGGGTGCCTCAAGCTGATCTTAAACCATGAATACGAATATCAAAATAATTCAAGTGAGAGAGCTTTAATTTAATTTCTTTCGGTTTTATTTCATTCTATACACAAAAAAGCTAAATGTTTGATAGGGATATGTATGTAATGAGCAGTTAATATTGTCCTCTTGGTGTGCATCTAGCCTCCATTTGCAGCATTGCTTTCCATTCTGAAGTACATTTGAGATTTAATTCTCTAACAACATTTCTCAGTTCAGAGGGTTAAAAAAATTTCATTTTCCATTGGTACAGGAAACAACTTGTGCTTGTGCAGCCTGTTGTGACAAACACCAATGTCAATCATCTTAAACAATGTAGAGCACAGGAGGAAGAAGGTTTAGATGGTATCTGCATTACTCATCTGCTACTAACTAGTTTAAATAGTTTTCTTGTGTTGATTCGGATCAAGAAGCTGACCAACCAATGGTTCGGACACAATAGTCCCTCTCAGTCTGATATGTAATAAACAAAAAGCCTGAGATGTATCAAAGTGTGCCCTTCAGGTTCATGCCATTAATATTTATTAACTAAAACTGAGGAGTGATGTTCAATTTCGTGGAGGTCTCTACGAATGAAGCTTATGCCATGATGAATATTAATTAATTAATTAATTAATTTTTTTTTTTTTTTGAGATTTGTCTACCGGTTTACCGATTAGTTGATTAATCCCGTCAAGCTATGGGCGGCAAAGTTTTTCTTATCAAGTTTTTAACACAGTTACATATCCAGAACTCGAACTCGAGATCATTAGTTAAGTTGGAATAACCTGATAAAAACTGACAAATATATTAGAGATAAGCACACATAGAACACCAAGAATGACATAGAAGAACTGGATTTTCTGATATATTGATTGAAAGCAATTAAGGAAAATACAATTGTAGAGACAATTTCCTAAATAATGGAAGAAGAAAGGGAAAATACAAGAAATGTTAAAAAGGTTTTTTGGAGCAATTCAAGAGGCTCCAGATTTACCTCATAATCTGGTTTCGTGAACCAAGAAGTCCCAAATTTCCAATTTGGCTTTACACCTTTCACCTTTCCCACGTTATACTAAGCCTAATCTCTAACAATATTCTAAAGTTAGTTATGCCACTTCATTGGTAGAGCATAATCCCCTGCAATTTTCCTTACATATACGTACATATATATTCCTATCATAATTCTTTATCAATTTATATGTACTTGATGTTCCATGAATATTAATTAATTCTGCATCAATCCAATATTTCATCTCCGTAAAATAATAACAATGCTAGTCATGAAATCCAACGAAGGAAGCGGTGTTTGCAGTTTGGATTGGATCAGTTTTGTAAACAAAAATTATCCGATTAAATTCCTTCGGTTTGATCATGTAATCATCCATTCCATTTGTATTTTTTTTTCAAATCCGATCCAATCCAATTTTTTCGATTTGGATTGGATCGGTTTTCAATTTTTTGAAAATTTTAAAATTTGTTTCATGATTATTGTGCAAATAACATCTTTTGTATATATTGCTTTGTAATTTTATTTTATTTTTAAATACAAAAGCATTAATAAATGATAATATAATTTTTTTGTTTTTGAAAAAATGAGATATGAATCTCTACACATATGAAATTTTGTTAATAAGATGTGACTAGTTTTTTTTTGGGTTTAGTTGTTGGGTTAATGGGTCTTGAGTTTAGAAATTTTTAGGCTATGATTAGGAAAAGACCCAAATAGATAGAGAAAAATTAATATATTGGATCGGTTTAGATTGGATCGGTTTTCATTTACCAATCCGAAAACCGATTTAATCCAATTAAAATTTGCGATTATTTTTCAGTTTTCAATTTTTCGATTTTCGATTTATTTGGTTATCAATTTTTCGGTTCGATTACCGCGGTTTGAATCGGTTGATGAACACCCATAGAAGCTAGTGTTTTTACTGGTACAAGGTTGGGGGAAGAAGAAAAAAGGAAAAACAACTCCATAGCATTGTTATGTCATGGCATGGCTTCTTCATCTTCATGCAAAGAGGAAGAGCCTCTAAAGAGTTCAATTCCATAATCATTTTTCAAAATAAGTAATACGAGAGAGAGCATCACTAAGATAAATTATTCATTATTTTACGAGTATATTGTTACATGGAATAGATAATTATCTCATGCGACAGAGACAAAGTTTGGAGTCCACTATTTATTTTTAAACACTCCAGTATTTTCTCATATTATAATTAACAACGTCAAACTACCAAGCACAAGAGTTTACGGAAAAACTATTTCATCCTTTAGCGGAAATGGATCCTCTAATGTGAGAAAAAACATGACATGGTCATGTGAGAAGATCACAACCATACAAAGTTAAATCAATGGTTATGATTTTGTAATTACTTATTTTACTATTTTTTTCTCTCATCTTTTATTACCATTGATCCACTTTGTATGATTATAATTTCCCACTTTACCATGTCATATGATTTTTGATCGGATCCTCCTTATCACCATTTGATTTTCCATGAACAAGAGCTATGAGCTAAAGCCCCCTAACTAGCACTATGTGGGTTCTATCCACATTACATTTAATAGCTCACCACCTTCCCTCGAGGTTCGTGTTTCGCTTTATTATAGTCAGTTCGCAGAATAATTAATTATTTATTAATAAAATATTGCATTTAGAGTAACAAAAAGTCGGTGTAGTATAGTGGTGAGTATTTCCGCCTGTCACGCGGACGACCCGGGTTCGATCCCCGGCAACGGCGATTTTGAAATTTTGTTACCCTTTTTTTCGTTTTAAAATTTTGTTGGGCCATAGCCTTAACAAACTCCAGAGTGTGACAACATCTTGTATCACAAAAAAGGCTTCTGCTGCGGAATAGGGCCCAAAATTTATGGGCTTTTACGTATTCACCACTTACCTTAATTCACAATCAATTAAATATAAGCAGGAGAAGGATCACTCCACAACTCAGCTTGCCTCACAATTACCATGCTGTGAAATTGTTATGTACTTAAATAACTGTATTACAAAATGCTGATAGTAAATTACAATGTAAAATAGACATTTTCTGAACAACCCCAATCGTTAAGAACAATTACAATGTTATGGATTTGTTAGGTACTTCCAGGATTATCTTATCGTATGCTTGTATTACCTT
Organism: Gastrolobium villosum; assembly: GCA_032173675.1. Lineage (NCBI taxonomy): Eukaryota > Viridiplantae > Streptophyta > Magnoliopsida > Fabales > Fabaceae > Gastrolobium > Gastrolobium villosum. Next base: position 97,843 of record JAVKPL010006053.1, on the reverse strand, counting down.
AGAATGTGTACAATATATATTTTCTGAACAATCCCAATCGTTAAGAACAATTACAATGATATGGAATTGTTAGGTACATCTAGAATTGTATAATCATATGGTGGTATTACATTAGAATCTGTAAAATATACATTTTCTGAACAATCCCAATAGTTAAGAATATATGACATAATATACTTGATTTAAGAAGATGTTTTTACATTTTCTCATGTTACATGAGAATTCAATTCTCATGTTGTGACCCTTCAATTTGCGTGCAAAACTTTTTTTTCTTTCTTTTTTAATAAATGTGGAGCCCACCACTAGTTGAGTCACAACATAAGAGTTGAATTCTTATGCAATATGAGAAAATTAAATCCCTTAAATTAATGCTTGAACAAGATCATGAATCAAGTTAATCTTTTAAAAAAATATTATCACATGATATTGTGTTAGTTATAGAATAATTTTGAGCTGAAAGAGCAAATTTAGTTAAAGATGTTGTTTGTGTCTGCCGGCTTTCACATTATGTTAGTCCAAATGAAATTTTGGCAGCAGCTTTTGTTTTGGGTTATTGGGCATTGGACGGCACAAAGGAACATGCAATAGGAACACTCTGAACATGCCAACCAACCAGCTGTGATAATTGACTATCAAGTATCAACTTCACAAAACAAGGAAAACCGAATCATATTTACGTTCACCCCAACGCTACTGAACCAAAACGTTAACGTTTTCCTAAGTATTCCTTTACGTTACTAATTATAGAATTAATAAACACAAGTAACTCATTTTGGTTCCGTCAAATCATGTTTCATGTTTAGTTGTTCATTAGGGTTATGTTTATGGAAACTCATAAAAGGACATAAAAGTTTTGTTTGAAAAACAAAAATTATTAACATTTCTTTGGTAAATATGTTAAGAGTACTTAGTTTGGAATCCAAGAGGAGCGTTGGCAAGGTCAAGTGCTCTTTTTCCTCTGTTTTGAGCTTTGGATATATACCTTTACCTTTACCTTTACCTTTATTCCATGAGTTTGTATAAAAAGATTGAAGCTTTAAGCATGTAAAAAGAGAAAACTAGATAAACTAAGTATAAACTAGTATGAACAAGCTTAAAAATGAAATATTGGACCTGTGTTATGTGTCAAATTAGAGTCTTGATAAATATTTTTGTGAAGAATGTATTTCTGCATTTCTGTCACGAAACATCCGAATATGATATTCGGATATGGATATCCGAATATTAGCTCAAGGATATCCAGATATTGATAGTCAAATATGCCATCGATGAATATTCGAATAGTCTACAGTTTTTGAGTTTTGTGTCATTTTGCTCATCCAGAACATGTTCTAATGATAGTAGTCAGAATCTATGATATTTAGTACTTGGGGCTTTGGAGGCAGCCTAGTCAAAATCTATGATATTTAGTACTTGGGGCTTTGGAGGCAGACTGCGGTACACGAAAAGAAAAAGAAATAGTGTCTCGTTAGGCTTGTGGAGTTGTATATGTTTGTTGATGGTATTTATGTTATTAAAACATATTGTGATCTTGTTGGACACTGTACTTATTGGTGATCTCTCGGACACCGAGTGTTGTGGGAGGATTTAGCTACCACAGGTGAGCTTTCGGTCCTCGGATTAATCCAGAATCTATTCCACCAAACTCCATGGGGGGTTGATTTATGTGCATAGTATGCTTTTCTAAAAATGATTTATGCATTGATATTTATCTAATATATTTGGAAATGACTTTTGGCATAATGTGTGGATATATATGCGGATGTAGTAGTGTGTCCTACATGTGCAGGCATCGACCTTGGGTATAGGGTATAAGGGGAAGCTTCATATATCTTGTTAGTATGTTGCAGTACTTACCTCTGGCCAGTAGATATTTTTATGTTGCACATATTACATGCTATATACCTAGTATTATGCATTTTATTATTCTGTTATATTTATTATACCTGTAAGTGAGCTTAGGGCGGAGGAATCTGTGAAGACCCCTTGTCTTATTGAGATTTGTCAAAATCTCACCCCTTATGAGGCACATTTTTTAAGAGCTGATATCCATGAGACGGACGCATCTAGAGGCAAGAGGTCGACGTAGAGATTGCATGATGCCATCAGACATGCATATTTATTATTATTCATTTTACTATGATGAGACATGATTATGACTAGACATGTTGGATTATGTTGTTATTTGCTGTGAGCATAGAGATTGTCTATGCCACTATTAAATAATATTATTTATTTGTTGTTGAGGACATGTATTTGTATACAATTATGGATGTTGGTTAATTCACTCGAATAAAGTAAGAGTATTCTTAATTGGATAAGTAGCTTCCGCTTTTATTTGATTAAACAAATTACGCTTAATACCATTGTATGTTTAATACATCGAGTGCATACAAATCATTACAATAAGCCTACGGCCTATATCATATTATTTATTTTATTTAAAATAAATAAATTACTATTTTAATAATTTTAAATAATAAAGTAATGTTATTTTAATTGTTGAATGCCTAATAGATTTAAACAAGCTAACATGCCTAAACCAATGCTTTTATTTTTTAAATATATGTTAGACGAGACTTATAATTTGGACCTACATAGGACTAATAAATCAGACCAGATCTAAAATATTTTATACAAATCTAATCTTTTTAAGGCAAAGTCTAACCCAACCCGAACTATTTACAACCTTATCTACTAAGACCAAATCATTGAATATCCATCCTCTTCTTTTCCCGAATAGGAGAGGATGCATAAAGATGGAAAATTGGAGAAAATCTATTCTATTATTATTAACAGGCTAAAATGCAGATATTTATTTACTGCACAAATATCTATTTTTATTCGATCTTGTTGAATCCATTTGACAGTTGTGTTTAGGAAAAGACAATTACCAAGCCGGCAATAGCCTTTTTTTCTGTAGCTTACTATCCAAATATTTTTATTCGATCAACCTTTTTTAAATTCCAAATTCAAATCACATAATAATTAACATGGAACAAAATAAAATAAAATAAAATAAAAACAAACGGAGGATGAAAGAACAAGAACCTAACGATCAAGGTAAACCTTAGTTATGATAAGACATTCCCAAAAGCAATAATCTCACTGTCAAATTTGAAAGTTAACAAATACTCAATCTTCTAATAATAAGCTACATTCCAAACTGAAGAAAATATATTAAAAAAATATATCAAAAGGATCACTCAAATTTTTATAGTTTTACGGTAAAAAGTAAAATGATAAATAAGTATAGCCATATCCTCTGTCATGCCCCATAATTTATCACTAGAGCCGCACAGATTAAAGAATTTACTTTGCTGGACCATTGGGCAATGCATCCGATTTTCCCCCAGATGATGATGGGTTTAGCTCATCCCAAGCTTCAATCCATGTCACCATGGCATCTGCAAGCTTGTTGAAATACTCATCAACCTTACCAAGTTTTGCCTTAACTTGGTTGGAGAGTTCAATGTAGCATTTCTGAACACTAGTGCAATCCTTTGGAAGAGAAACAGATTGAAAAAATGGTATCAGCTCTTCCTGCCAGTAAATTCCTTTGTACTCCTTCTTAAGGTTCACAAATGGGTTGCTAGCTTTGCTGTGCCATATGTAAGGCAAACCTGTCTTCACCCCCAATCCCAAATGATCACTTATGACCTACAAAAGGGTATAGTGAGCCCAAAGCTATGACACAAATAACATACATTAAAACCCTGATTAGCGAGGGTGGGATCAGAACAATCCTTGTACGCAGCCTTATCCTTACATAATTGTAAAGAGGTTGTTTTCCGGATTTAAACACGTGACCTTTCAGTCACAAAGGAACAACTTTACCAGTGCTCCAAGCTAGCCCTCAAATAACATACATTAAGGAGTGAAAAAAATTTAATAGAAATTTGGAGTACCTTCATGCACCAGCCAGCCCACATATCATCATAGCGTCCAACAGGTTGACCATCACCCATGAGTCCAAAGTACATAGCAGGACCAATTAATTCACGGTTGAATGCCAAATTCATACCACACATGGGAAAGAGGGTTCCCTTTGGTATTGTCATAACTGCATCCACATACCTGAGAGAAAAGGTGTGAGACATGATGCTATTAATAAACCACCCCATAAAACAAGACAAAACCCCGATAAACAAAACAAAAAATGAGCTTATACTAATGCTATTATAGTATGCTGCAAAGGAAGCTACACCTGGTGTTTCTTTCAAGGGGCTTGACAAGCTGAGTTGGGGCATCATAATCAGGAATGTTGAGCCAGAGGCCATGAGAAACAGCTGTTGGGACACCTTCACGTAGACTAAATGGATATCCACGAACAAAATCTGCACCTTCTCTGTAAGGATCATAGAGAGTGTTGAAGAAAAATGGGGTTGATGGAGTCAGAAGGTTCTTAATGTGCTGCTGCAGGGCATTAATTTCTTTCCCAGATGGATCTTTTGCAAGCTGAAAAATGACAAAATGAAAATTATAAATATCTCAGATAACAAATCAAATAGTAGCAGCTACATTAAAAAGAAGAACATGTACTATCAGATTTCTAAAGATAATATTGTCCTTGATTCCTAACATGATTAATTCTCCATGTAAATATTAAAGACCAGATCTTATGATGTATCACCCCCTAGTCAACATGTTGTTACCGATCATTGGAAAACCATTCTAATGCAAATTAATTATTACAAACTGCAGAGATCTGAAAACATGCAGGAAAGAAAGTAAAAAGATCCACCAATTTTGACAAAACTGCCAAAAAAATAAAATAAAAATAAAAATAAAAATTGACACATGAACTAGATCTAGACAAGTATGTACAAAAAAAGAAAAGAAAAGAAAAAACATTATTTGTTGTATTCAAATTATGTCTGTACATTTAATTCTCTACACCCTGCTGTTTATATACAACTGAGACTAATTGTAATTGTAGTAATCTAGAGAATCAGAATCACAATATCTCCTAATTATTTTGAATTGATTCTGATTGAACTTCTACAAATTAGGAGAGAGAGAAAAATCATGCCAACAAAAAAGGGGTTTGTGTATGTGGGACTTACAAAGCAGTCATCGTCAATGGTGAAGATGTACTTCTTTTTGGAAACCATGAAGCCAAAGCAGCGACATGCAGAGTCCTTGAAGGAAATGCAAGATGCTTTGGGTCCCAAAATGCGGTTGATGTCGTTTCTGTTATAGAGCTCGTAATCGAAACCTTCTGGAACCTTTATCACCTTTGAAGGGTCTCCATCTTGAACTATTATAAGGTGGTATTTCTCGAAGAAGGGCCTCCACATCTCTAAGAAATCCAGGTTCCTTATCGTTGGAATCACGATGTCCAACTCATCCTTCAGAATTGGTGTTGATGTAGCTTCTGACATGCTTTCTCTCCCTCAGATCGCAGATTTTGGAAACAACAGAGAGAGAGAGAAGACAACGTTGTTGTTGATGGAGCTTTGGGTTGGACGAGGCTGGTGTTGATTGGTCTGATTGAGTTGTGGGGTTTGAGGGGTTTTTGTATTTGAAACTGTAAGGACTTGGCACGTGCCAATGGAATGCATGTGCCAGATGCATGTTCCTTAATCATTCATTTCTTCTAATCTAACGATTATACTTTATTGGAAATTAATAATTAATTAATAAATAAGATCAAATAAATTATGCCGTTAGATTGACGGAAATTAACGATTAAGATTTAATAGTAAGAAATAATAAGCAAAAAAGATAATAAATATAATATTTCCCCATATATTAAAAGGGTTTTATGTTTATCATTTAACATGATATAACTTCACTTTCCTACACACATTAAAAAGATGGGATCCACATGTTTTCCTTTCTCTTTCATCATTCCACTTTCTCTCTCCATTTTTTTTTTTTGTGTATTGAAAATAACACTTAAATCATGTATCATAACATTAATAAAACCCATATTAAAATCATTAGTTGGGATTTTTGTTTGAAAAATTCTTACATTTTCTTCTTTTATTTTCTTTTTCTTCTTTTGTTAGACTTTTTTGTTGACACTACTTTGACGGCAGGTGATGCTACACCATTAATTAGAGATTTAGTATACCTGACACCACTTTGACACCATTGTCAAGACACCATTAACAAGATGTTACATTAAATTAACTTGTTAATATCTCAGTATAGGTGATGTATATCTACTTTATTTAATACTAGCAAAATTGTGTACAAGTGACATTTTAAATTTAGATATAATTTAAAAGGTAAAAGTCAAAAAATAGTTAAAATTATAAAAGGTTCATGTTATTGTAAATCGACATTATTAATACAAATGAATGAAAATTATTAAGAGTATTATAATATTAATATTAGGAGATGAAGAGACTTTGTAACTTTTACGTCACATGCAATTATGTGAATCGAATCTAAGTTCTTTCCTCAAAAATGTATTTGATGGAATGAAATTTAGGTTCTTTCCTCATTCACTCATCATGGATTGCCAACATAGATACACTCGTTGGGTGGGAAAACAACTATCGGATGTGGTCATATCTCTCTCCATGTGTGATATTAAGATTAAAAACACAGAACTTATTTTTCAACACATTCTCCATGTAAGGATAGGTGTTTTAGATGGGATTCAAGTCGAAATTTGGAATTTGTAACTTTAAAACTGACTAATTGAAAGTTTTTTTTTTTTTCAAAAAAAGAAGATCCCATCAAACAAATGTAGCAATAAATTATAATTATTAGAACCATCCATTCTGATATATCATTCACAATGTCAACATTTCTTGGGAGAAACCAAATGCTCCAGTATTTTTAAACGGCTTGTAATCATAATCTTTGTATGTATATGTGTTAGTAACTTCAAATGGGATTCTGTGTGATCCCTCGGTTTCATTGTGTTGTATCGGAAATACCATAGGCACATCGGCGAAGCTGCTTTGTTGCTAGCTGGTGCCTTGGCAGAGCTCTCTTTCTACAAATTATATTTACTATTTAATTTTTTTGGTGTATTTCGCAAATAACTATACAACATTGACACATTGGCACCAGCAAATAATGAAACACCATTTTAGTGTCTACTGATGTAAAATGGGTTAGGTTATTTTATCTATCATTTTTTCTGCCTATCTTTGCTTATTAACTTCCAACACCGTTAGATCAGAATCTCAAAAAAAGAAAGATAAATGTTAATTTAGATTTTGATCTAACGGAGTTGGATGGTGATAGGCAAAGATAGGCAGAAAAAATGATAGGTAGAATAACCTATGCCGTAAAAGATTTAATATGTATTTTATTCATTTTTTATTAATTTAACGGTGATTGAGTGAAAGTAATTGAGATTATGAGATTTTATCAATCTAGTATTGTCGGTCTCTATGAAATCAATTTATATAGAAATATAATGCTTACTGGTAAGGTAATGGTTTTTTATTTGTTTGTTTTGATATATAATTATTGGCTATTGTTCGTTTGAATTTTCAATTTTATGTGACATTATTTAGTAATTAATTTATATAAATGTATTATAATTTATAGTAAGAATTTTTCTGATAAACTTGAGTGTTTACAATAAATATTTTGATAATTTGATATATCAAATTTTTTGGCATTACCTAAAATTTGCCCTTGCTCCGCCACTGCATACGCATGAATACATTCCTAGCAAACGGTTAAATTACCATGTAAAACTTGTAGTACTGATATATAACTTTATTAACCGAAACAAACAAAATCATTGACTGAAGACATGCCTAACAAAAACTTAATTAACAAGTTTGGTTATTGCAAGTTGACCTATTGTCGGCAATGTCCCTCGATTATTGGCTGAGTTCAAACAAAACAACGATGCTGAATCACCTATGTGACTATGTCTATTCTCTTTGCATTCTGGACCAATGAACTCGGAGACAAAAAGGAAAAATGTTGACAAATGAAAAATGGCAATAATAAGAAATGTTTGGCTGGGCGTGAACGGGACTGAATAGAATATAGTACGGCGATGACATCAAAGTTGAAAGAAAATTCAAATAGACAAACGTGACCAAAGAAATAAAAATTACAAGGGAACAACTATTCTCATGTTACATGAATAAGTTTTTCTCCTACACATCCTTCGATAATTGTGTCATCTTTTTTTTTTTTTCAGGTGGTGGAGCCCACAAGTTTGTCTCTATGACATGAGATAACTTATCTCATTTAACATGAGATTAATAAAATCCAAAATCAAATTGCCACTAGTAAAGGTAGGTTTTTTTTAAGCCATTTTCATTGTAGACTCCAAAATCAAACGGTGATAGTTCAGTTGATAGCAATAGAGTTGAGTAAGTAGAAAGGAAAGCATCTCATCTCGATCCCTATATTTCATCTTTGGGAAGGATTTAAATATCTTTATTCCTGATCCGTCATCCACTCCGAATTAGTCTTATATCCGTCCTCCACTTCGAATTAGTCTTGTAGCCGGTTCAAATAGTCGAAGTTTGTGGGGATACCAAAAAAACCAACTCGTCTATGGTAATTAGAGGTAATTAGTGTTGATTTAACTCAAAAAAATTTCTGAAATTGAAACGCTGCAGTGCAAATTGGCGGGTCACGTACACGGCACGTGAACACATATTTTGAGTTTTCCTTCCCATTGCTTTTCCTCTCACGAGCATGTTTCTTGGAGAAATTCTTACCAATGATACACTATGCTCCACGTATTCTCCAATGGTTTGTAGCAATTGAAGTATAAAGGTATACAAAATATAATGAACGAAATATAATTAAGGAAAATATTAGGCGTCCCAATGTACAGATAACACTCGAAGCGGGATATGTTTTTATTTTAATTTTGATTCTATTTAAATAAAATCTTATCATACAATTAGTTATGAACAGTATTATTAGAAAGAGAAAACATTGAAAAAAACATTAAGCAATTAAAAAAGGTATATACAATCAGATAAATATCCAATCAACTAAGGTTAGTAAATCAGCCACAAACTATTAATAATTAGTGCTAACCAAAGTGTAACTAACTAAATAATTTTTCAACTAATTGAACTTAAAGTAGTTAACATAGCTACATTCATAAAACTCCCCCTTAAGATGATGAGCGAATATCTTTCACCGATATCTTCAAAAAAAAAAAAGAGGGGGGGAATAGGCATCAACTGAATCACACGGGTAGAAACTTGATCCCAAAAAAATCGCAATTAATTTCTAGTAGTTTGGTGGATTTCTAGTAGTTTGGTGGGCTCATGGAAGGTAGGATCGCTTGCAATATACATTATAGCCTGGTTGCCCCAAAATAACATTACAAGGGATGTAATAATAATAATAATAATAATAATAATAATAATAATAATAATAATAGTAGTAGTAGTAGTTATATCCTAATTTGTATGTATATTTTTATATGATGATAAGCATTTTAACTTTGGTATAAAGTGGTGTAATATGAATATGTATTATTATATGTATATGTTGACATCGGTTACCATTAATCATTACTAGTATGTTATTATTTGATTATAAAATTGTAACCTAAAATTGTAATTGGTAGTAGTAATTACATTAATTTGTAACGTTCAAAATAGATAGGCAATAGTTACTTTAATTTCCCTTAATGTTAATTTATGGACGAATATTAACATTTATTTTCATTTAATTTAGGTAATCATTAAGATATGAATTAATGGTAACAAAAGTTAATCACGATTATCATCAATAATTATTTTTACCATTTCAATATTACCAGGAACTGATTTCCCTTTTTCCATTACAAAACATTATAAAACAGAGCTTAATATAATAAATCAAATCATTATCACATTCTTTCTAATTCTCTATGTCTCTTCTTCTTCCTTTCTCCCAATTCTTTCAAAGTCTATTGCAATGACTTTTCCCTTTTAGTCGCCAACTACGTTTTCCCTCATGAATCTCTCTTCTCCATGGAAGCCTTCAAACACAAAGTACATGTAATCCTAATCTTTAGATAATTGTAGGTTATTTATGAATGAATTTGTTATGGGTAATCCTAACCCCTGGAGAATCATATGTTAGCTATATACCAATTTGTCGTGGGTAATTCTAACCCTCGGAGAATTATAGTTTAGTTTTAATGAATTTTGCTAGGCATAATCCTAATCCTTCCCTAGTGTGAAACAATAATGACTTTACACCATAGGAGGGGATGAATTATAATTACTTCCTTTGCTATAAACTCCATTTCCTAAGACCCTTTTACAAGAAAACATGCAAGAATATAATTCAAACCCTTTCCGACCCAAAAACAAAATCAAATCAAAGATACTGATAGAGGGTTGAACCCTAAATCAGAGAAAAGGGAACGAAAAGACAGAGAGAAAGAAACTGAATAATCCATTTTATTTCTGAATGAATTCTCACAATTACAAAACAACAACTGTCCTCTTATAACCAAGACAGCAAGTAAAGGAATATGTAAGTCATTGCCACGTCACGTGTGCAATTAACAATTGACTATAACAGTACCTATATCAGTATATTAACCAACTATTCGTTTTCTAAAACATTTAATACAGTAACTATATCCTAATGAATATTAACAACAAAATCCTTTGCCCAACTTGGGGCTCCACTCCTTCTCTTCATAACATTTTCCGCATCTTGCAAAGTAACCTTGTCCTCAAGGTTCAAGTGAGGATAATACAGCTTAAGATCAACCTCATTCTCCCAAGTTGCATCCTCTGGAAGGGAATGAGACCACTGAATCAACCATTGAGTATCCGATGAATTCTTGCCTGCACCTTTTCTAGACATGAGAACAGCCACTGGTTCTTGAATAGGACAATTACCATGATTTAAAACAGGTAATGTAGGAATTAAATCAAGATAATTACCCTTAAACGGTTTCAGGACTGAGACATGGAAAGAGGAATGAATCTTACTCTCACTTGGCAGTTGCAATTGGTAAGCCACGGGGCTCAAAACTCTGCTAACAGGGAAAAGGCCAAAATACCTCTTTGACAGTTTGTGGTTGTGTTTCTTGGTAACTGAAATCTTCCTATAAGGCTGAAGCTTCACAAGGACAAAATCTCCCACAGCAAAAGAGATGTATTTCCAGTGTTTGTCAGCTTGCACCTTCATTCTATTTTGAGCACCTTGCAGATGATTCTTAAGCTGACTCAATAACTCATTACGATGAGTTAAAGTAGAATCTATTGCCTCCACTCTCACCAAAGCTGTATGGTAATAAGGAATCATTGTCGGTATCTTACCATATAATGCTTGGAAGGGACTCATGCCAATAGAAGAATGATGAGTTGTATTATAATGCAACTCAGCCCAACCCAAATAGAATGACCACCTATGATTCTCATCAGAACAGAAGGCTCTAAGATATTGTTCCAAATATCTATTTGTAACCTCAGATTTTCCATCCGATTGAGGGTGATAAGCGGTGCTTGTATGCAGCTTGGTTCCACTAAACTTAAACAATAAGGTCCAAAACTGACTTAGGAACACACTATCCCTATCCGAAACTATGGTAAGTGGGTATCCATGAAGCTTCACCACCATATCACAAAATAATGCTGCCACTTTTGCTGCTGTATAGGGAATTGCTAATGCACCAAAATGTGCATACTTTGTAAGGCGATCTACCACAACAAGGATAACTGAAAAGCCACGGGAGAGAGGTAACCCCGTTATAAAATCCATACTAAGGTCTTCAAAGACTCCCTTTGGAATTGGCAAGGGCTGTAATAATCCAAATGGAGGAGTAGTAGCTGTCTTAATATACTGACAGGTTGCACATTCTTTAATAAATCGAGTCACATCTTTCCTCATGTTGGACCAGTAAAAAGAAGCTGACAAACGAAGAAGGCTTCTGGTTACACCAGCATGGCCCCCCACCAGAGTAGCATGGGCTTCAGTCATCAATTCTTGCTTCAATTGAGAATTTGAGCTGAGGAAAAAACGGTTCTTATGGAAAAGAATTCCATTCCGCACAGTTATACATAAATCGGAGCATTCCCCCTTCTCCAATTTCGAATGAATTAACAACAACTCAGGATCTGTACTATTCTCAAGCATAATTTGATCAACAATTTTAAAAGAAATTTCTGAGACAAAGGCTAAACACATACCAGAATCCTCTGCTTCATCTCTTCTGGACAAGGAATCAGCCACAATATTAGTGATGCCCGGTTTGTACTCAATAGAGAAGTCATACCCCATCAACTTGTAAGCATACTTTTGTTGCTCCAAAGTTTGGATAGTTTGAAAAAGAAGCTCCTTGAGACTTCTATGATCCGTTCTAATGATGAATCGAGAACCCAACAAATAAGGGCGCCATTTTTTTACGGCCTCAGTTACAGCAAAAAGTTCTCTGACATACGTTGAAGCAGCCCTCATTTTTGGACCCAACTTTTTGCTGAAAAAAGCAATCGGTTTATTCCTTTGCAGCAAAACAGCCCCAATCCCAAATGAGGAAGCATCTATTTCAATAATAAAAGGCAAAGAAAAATCAGGCAAGGATAAAATTGGTGTAGTTGACATTGCTTTCTTTAACAGAGAAAAAGCTTGTTATGCATCATCATTCCATAGAAACGAATCTGTCTTCAAGAGATCAGTGAGGGGAGCTGCCATACAAGCATATTGTCGAATGAAACGTCTATAGTAACCCGTGAGACCTAAGAACCCCTCAATTGCTTAATGTTCTTGGGTTGAGGCCATTGCATCATTGCCTCTATCTTCCTTGGGTTAGCCTTGACTCCTTCTCCGGAAACCAAATGCCCCAAATAGTCTATTTCGGACAATGCAAAGCCACACTTGCTAAGCTTCACCATAAAATGATTGTGCTGCAAACAAGACAATGTCAACCGAATATGATCCAAATGCTGTGAAAAAGATCCATTATATATTAAGATGTCATCAAAAAAACTATGATGAATCTTCTCAAATAGGGACGAGACATTTGATTCATGGCAGCTTGAAAAGTAGAAGGGGCGTTTGTCAAACCAAACGACATCACCATAAACTCATAGTGACCATCATGAGTGCGGAAAGCTATTTTAGGAGTATCCCTTGAAATCAACCTTATTTGATGATATCCACTCCTCAAGTCTAACTTGGAAAACACCACAGCATCCTTCAGCTCATCAAGGAGCTCATCAATTGTCGGGATAGTGAAACGATCCTTAACAGTAATAGCATTTAAAGCCCTATAGTCGATGCACATCCTCCAAGTATTATCCTGTTTTTGACTAACAAAACAGGTGAGGAAAATGGGCTATGGCTTGTTTTAATTAAACCAGAACGTAGTAACTCCGCCACCTGTTTTTCAATCTCTGTTTTCTGGTTATGACCATATCTATATGGTTTCACATTCACGGGTTTAGAACCTGGAATTAAGTGGATAGCATGATCACAATCTCTTAGAGGAGGTAGGCATTGGGGTAACTGAAAAACCTCTTGATGTTGTACCAAAATTTTCCACACTTCTAGCGAAATCTGTCCCTGCAAGGCTGCCAATTCAGGTAACAGTGTCTCAGACTCAACCACTTTTGCATCCTCCACAGTAGCCAAGGTCATACATTTATCCATAGGCTGTGATAGCACCTCCCCTTTGACACACAATAAGACCCTGTTGCCATTCCAATAGAACTCCATGGACATCTCACTGTAATCGTGAATGACCCTTCCCAAGGAACTTAACCACATAATGCCCAGAATAACTCCCAAAATCTTCAATTCAATAACCCACAAATCAACATTAAATTCACAACCTTGAATATTCAATGCCACAACAAGACATTTTCTATCACAGGTAAGAAATTCCCCATTGCCCAAAAAAACTCTCATTCTAGATATTTTGACCATAGGGAAGCTCATCTGTTCTGCCAATTCCTTTTGTACAAAATTATGAGAACTACCCGAATCAATTAAAATTGAAACTAACCTCTCACCCATGGAAACCGTGAATTGTAAAGCTCTGGGATTTTGATCACACTCCAACAAATGAAGAGTCGCATCATGACATTCTTGGGTCCCTTGCTCAGGTTTCCAAACTATCTGCTCATCAATTTCTTCATCATCATTATCGAACTCACCAACCATCATCAGCAACTTAGCCTTGCATCGATGCTTGGATGTCCACCTTTCATCACACGTATAACAAAGCCCTGCCTCCCTACGTTTCTGTAAGTACTCATTGGAGAATTTTTTTATTGGCACATTCGAAGGTAATGCTGGAAGAATTGGCTTCACAGGTTGCACCCCTTCAGTTGGTGGAATGTGTTCCACAACCGAAATTGGCTTGGGAAAAATTTTCCTGGTAGAAGAAGTAAAAGAAGAACGTAACTCTGTAAAATGAGCTTCATAAGTAAGGGACAATTGCATAGCCTGATGCAGTGTTGTTGGCCGATGTAATTGTATAGCTCTTTGGAATTCAGGTTGCAATCCAGATACAAAAAAACACATCAAAACTTCATCGGAAAAATAAGTCACCTGGTTGATAAGTGCCTCAAAATTCCGAATGTACTCAGTGATGACTCCTTCTTGAGTCAACTTGGATAAAACACCCCTCAAATCCATATAGGCTGTACCCCCAAAACGTTGTTTCACCGCATGTTTGAGTTGATCCCAAGATTGGATTGTTCCTCCGCTAAACAGCCATTGGAACCAAGGACCAGCCATGCCCTCCATTTTTATACCCGCTAACTGAACCTTGAGAGATTCAGGTATCTGCTGCAAACCAAAATACAATTCCACCCGAAAAATCCAACTGGTTAGATCCCTACCATCAAAAGCGGGCAAATCCATTTTCACGGATTTCATCACATTTCGGGAATCGTTAGGATCATACCTGGGTTGGGTCGATCCTAAGGATTCATTGTTGACTCTCGGCTGAACATTCTCCCCACCGCGATTCTCCGCTCCCACCACCGCTGCATGGATCTGTTGAAGTTGAACAGTGATCTGTGTGAGCTGGGTTTGATGATCACCGAAGCGTTGTTGAATATCCTCCAAACTATGATCTACCCTTACTTGAAAAGAACTCAATTCTTCGGCTAACTCCTGGACGCGCATCTTCGAGCAGTAGAAGTTACTGGATGAAAGCACCAATGATAGAGGGTTGAACCCTAAATCAGAGAAAAGGGAACGAAAAGACAGAGAGAAAGAAACTGAATAATCCTTTTTTATTTCTGAATGAATTCTCACAATTACAACAACTGTCCCCTTATAACCAAGACAGCAAGTAAAGGAATGTGTAACTCATTGCCACGTCACGTGTGCAATTAACAATTGACTATAACAGTACCTATATCAGTATATTAACCAACTATTCGTTTTCTAAAACATTTAATACAGTAACTATATCCTAATGAATATTAACAACAAAATCCTTTGCCCAACTTGGAGCTCCACTCCTTCTCTTCATAACAGATACAAACGCATCAAACAAGGAATCAAATGTAGAAATTTAAAAGATAAGGGTTTAGTAGATCAAATACAAAGATTAATCTTGGTTCACCCTCAAATCACTAGAGGGCTACGTCCAAACAGAGGTCAATTGTCCACTAAGCTCAGAACTTCTAACTGGTGCATGAGAAACAGATGTACAATGAAATTTTACAAGATTCTTGACCAATCTTGGTCACTATCTCAATCTATACATCTATAGATCACTCCACATCACTAATCTGAATTACAGCAACTAAAACTCTTCAAACAAATGTAGAACAAACTTTTTACAATCTAAATACAAAAAAAAAAATTGAAAGAAGAGAAGAAGAATATAAGGTAATTGAGTTTTCTCTCAAAATATTCAAAATGAGTCTAAATCCTTGAATAATCTAGATTTTAAGTGTTTTTGTGTTTATCCTAGTTATTTCTTGCCTAGGAACCTTAAGAATATGTTTATATAGAAATCCAATGAAGATTATAGTTGTTTATCACTCTTGTACTCAAAATTAAGTCATTAATACGTTTTGTTACATATTTACTCAAGTAAATCGTTAAGGTTTACTCGGGTAAATTGTTCGTCAGCATTTACTCGAGTAAATCACTAACTGTTACCAAGTAAGTCATTAATTTACTCTATTAAATGCCTTGTCTTACATGGGTAAATTACATAACAGAACCATTAATCAATGCAATGCTCGATCCAATTTAATTCTAAATGGTTCCTAGCATGTACTAACACATGTATGAGTATGTATGGCATCTGTATAACAGCTTTTCATGTGTATGTGACTTTATATGCATGTTTGAACTATATCTATTCATATAATGCATGCTTTTATGAACTAAGTATGTATACTTTGACAAGAGAGCTCAATCGACTTCTTTCTATAAGTTTCTATACTTAAAAATACAGTAAATACCCTTTTGGGTCCTTAACAAATAACACATAACTCATTTATACTTTTAGAAAAAGGTATCTATATTAGTCCTTTTTGAGGGATTATTGTGGGTCTTCTTTAAATTTCTGAGAGACCACAAGTCAACATTTTTTCCTAAGGGATTAAAATGGATTCCGTGTTTTTTGTTGAGAACCTAAAAGGGTATTTACTCTTAAAAATATATTCCTAACTATATGATCTTTTTTCTAGCGTTGTCTTCCTTTGTCTTCATGCCTTGAGCCTCTAAATCTTCTTTAAGCTTGAGACTTTGACTTTTGGGTTAACCTCGATATTTTTTAGCTATTTCAAGATTTTTGAGTGTTGCTATTATCTTCCTTTATCTTTTAGGTATTGTTGCACTATCTTCCATGATATGCTTGCACGTTGAGCTTCCTTGTGCTTTATTATCATCAAAACTCAATATCTTTCACTATGTAACCTTTAAGGTTCAACACCGTAAACTCAAAGATTAGATAAGAATGAGAATTATCTTCTCATTGATTATGGAGTAAAATATGAAGCATTATCCAATAAGATTGGATAAAGCTTCATGAAAGTAACTTGGAGTATTTGAATTACGAATTCAAATAAGGAGAAAAGTTCTCCACCTACCAAGGACATGGTAGAGGCAAATCTAAGAGAACAAGACCTCATGGGATCCTCTTTAGAAAGGATTAAGTGGCTTTTAAATTTGGAACTAATTCTAATTTTTTGTATCCATTACATGCTTCTTTTTTTTGTCATCCAAGAGTAAACACTACCCGGCCCCAAGTCACATCTTTGTTTCTCCATTGTTGCGCCTCACTTAACCTCAAGACAAACTCATAGTCTTGAAGAAATTAGACCAAACACTTGATAGCCTTCATCCTTGTCTATACCTAGCAAGCTACAAAGGAAGAATGCATCAAGGAGTAAGAGTTCTTGCACGTTTCTGAAGGTTAATAGTTGATCACTGTTAGAAATGCCATACACCTTGGTGTTTTCAAGTGAAAAGATACGATTTTTAAACCCCTACGTCTTTTTAATGGGTAGAACCTAAGGAAAAACTCATGAGGACCATAAAAAGATTTACAATTTCCACAACAAAAACAAGAAATTTTTTTGTTTTCACCCTCAAGAGCGTGGCCCTTTATGTGATAAAGGTGCTACCTATTTTAACTTTCAATTTAGCCTTGCATTTGTTCGTACTATAGGTGTGGCAATAGCATTTCCCGAATAGGCTTTAGATAGCTTCCGCAATATTTATATGATCCTAATAATAATTAAACATGAGTAGAATAAGAAAATAAGACATATTAGCGAAGCTTATGGACAACATAAGTGATGCTTGGCTGAGAGAAGGTTAAGTATAGAAGCTGACTAATCAAACATTATACTGAGAAGAATCAATTAAATAATAGAAAAATATTATTTACGCAACAACTATTCACAAATATTTCTATGTGGATTTCCAGGAGTGTTATTTTAAAATTCAACAATATGGTTTATGCATTATAAGTTCCAATAGGGGCCTAAGCATAATAATTAACAGGAAATTAAATAAAACATAAAATAATAGACTTCACATGCAATAATTTATATCATATATTTTTTAATATTAAAAGTAGTGTTATTATTATCATCTTATCATTATTTTGGGTTTTACCGAGAATACATGAAAATCGTTATTCAATTGAAAATGATTGCATTAAATTGACTAGGACCAGTTTCTGTCGTGAAATAGATAGATCTTTGGATCTTATATCCGGATCTTTTGTGTGTTTCTGAATCCCTTTGGAACTTAATTATTATAATTGATTTAGAGGTAGAACTTTTTTACTAAATATTTCTACTTCCAATTTACTACCACTTTTCAGCCGTTGGATCACACTTTTCAGTCATTGGATCCCACTTTTCAGCAGATAATCTGAAAGGTTTCTAAAGAGAGAGAAAAAGAGAGTTTTTGATATAGTACCGATAGTACATAGTTATATTAGATTGGTAATAGGTTGGTAGTAGGAACATTTTATAGTAAGAATATCTTACCTCACTGATTTATACAAGTACATTAAGGGATATGCAATTTCATTTCTCAAAACATCATATTCAAATTACATAGTTTTCATAAACTTGAGAGAAAAAACCTTTAAGTGACAAAAGAGTGCCTATATTTCGATCTTTGATCAATTTTTGAAGAACTTTCAATGTAATAAAAACTCTTAAAAAGAGTCTTACAATTCTTCAAATTTCTAAACAATTTGTGAGAATCTTGGAAAAGGTAGGTGACCTTAGAGATTGTTCGGCGACTAAAGATGGTAATTTGGTTGAAGATTAATGTAAGGTAGCCAAGGACTAGAACACTTAAATAATGTGGTGGTTTTCAAGCTCTCATTAGAAGCTTGGAATAATTAGTGGAGGAAACTCTTGACTAGATTGGTCAATGACTGGATGAATGTCATGATGGTTTGTGGCTGAATTAAGGTAAATCTTGTTTGCACTCCCTGACCTTAATCTTTTTATGATTAAGGTTTTCAAGGTCTATAACATTTAGATGGTGTTGTGGTTTTCAAGCACTCATTGAAAGCTTAGAATAATTAGTGGGGGAAACTCTTGGCTAGATTGGTCAATGACTGGATGAATGTCATGACGGTTTGAGGCTGAACCAGGATAAATCATTTTTGTATCAATATATTAAAGTGTTTTTTTACATAAAATTAATTAAAAGAAAGGTTTTGTTAATATGAAAACAAATTTCTTGCATGTATAGATCAATGAAGATTGATTTCAACATACTTGAGAGTAAATTTCTTTATGTTTGGAACTCATACAACCACTAAATAATGTATTTGACATTGAAACAACTTGAATTCATTAGTAATTCAAATACGAAATTAAGTTCTTGGATATTAAGAGCATCACAAATCAATTAGACATTAATTGAAAGTGATTATTACATCGTTTTACACTTGTAATTAGAATTGTACATTGACTTGTCTTGTGCACACTTGAATCTTTACTAAAATTACAAAAGGATATTATTCTTTAAAGAAAAAGTGCTATTTGTGTTAAGAAATTTCTTAAACCCAATTAACTTCTCTCTTGAGGTTATTCATACAATTAATTGAAGACACTTGAGTAACATATGAGAGTCAAAGTAAACATATAGAACTTACTAAGAAATATCATATGACATTCTCCAGACCTCAAAATTCGTAAGGATCCCAGAGAGTATCTGTGACCTAATATGACATTCGCATGATCCTCTTATGAAATGGCAAGTGAGGGAGCTTGAGACCTACAACTAGATGGTTGAACTATGACTGGTTGGTTATGACTGTGAAACCAATGCACTTAAAATGAAGAGTTCATTTATACAAGAGTTTTGATGATATCAAACAAGCTTAGAAAGGACGTCAAAGATAATACAACTTGCAATAATAAAAAAGTCCAAGGAAGCAATTCAACAACACAATAAGAGAAAATCATTCAACACACATGATCAAGATCAAAGATCAAGACTGCAGCATGTCCTTGAGAGATTAGATCTAAATGTAAAGGTAATTCATTAATGATGCATAAATGAGCTTAAAGGATATTTAACTCTATGCATGCATTATCCATGACATTAATCACTTGAAAGCTATAATATTTATAAAAGACCCTTGACTTATTTCGTAATCTCAAAACATTTTCAAAATGTCAAGGAATTACATTAAAAGTGGTTAAAGGCAAGTAGGAATGCTTTACAACTCAAAAAATAGCATTTCTTGTATTTTGTCAAGAAAGTATTCGAATACTTTCTTGACCGTTGTTGGGTGTGAACTTGTTGGTTGCTTAAATATTTCTTTAAAGGACGTTCCCTTAATTTAGTTCATCAAGAGAAAACACATTCGTTCTCTTGACTTCAACCCAAGTGCGCAAGTGAACGCATCAAGTAATAAATGGGACTATTAATGCCTAGATTATCGTTCCCACGAGTATAGAACTCTAAATAACACCTTAAACTGTTTAAAAAAATTAAAATGAAAAGAAAAGACAGTATTTGAACTGTTTGGTCGTCTGTTCCCTGCTATCTTCACAATGTTTTGTTGGGTGGTTTGCTGTTGGTTGAAAAAGATATGTTAAGATGGAGTATGTTCCTTTATTCTAAATCAGCGAGAGAAAACAAATTCGTTCTCTTACTTCCAACCCAAGTGCGCAAATGGACGCATCAAGTAATAATGGGTGTATTAATGCCCAGATTATCGTTCCCACGAGGATAGAACTCTAATTAATGCTTTAAACTATTTTATAAAGAATGAAAATGAAAAGAAAAGTTAGTGATTGACCTGTTTGGTCAAACATTCCCTACTGTCTTGACAAAGTTCCTCAAGAATAGTAGGCTCAGTTTAATGGCAAACAACTCCTCGCTTCGTTATGTATGTGATTTTTCTTGATGAGAGAAGGTACAACAATAGTCATTGGAGATTTATAGATACAAGATTGAGTAAAATAGAAATAACAACAGTAGTAACAGTAATCAAGATGACAATAGTGTGGATGATTTAAAAATAGTTTTACACAAGAAATGGATTCACTGCTCCATTCTTAAATAGTTATTTTCTCTGCTCAAGACTTAATACTTTTGTCTTTGTCCCAGTTTCTTTACTGCCAACTCTGATTTCTCAGATCATGGACTAGATGGCTCACAAGTTTCCATATTCTTATGGCTCCCTTGACTCCAACAGGAACTTGGTACAGAACCTTTAATTGGACGAGTTGGTTCCTTATTCCTAAGGCAACCAGCAGTGTTGTTGCCTCAACACCACCTTCCCCCTCTGACTAATCTGTCTGAAATCCCTTCCTTAAGGAAGTTCCTCTCTCAGTATGTGTTCAATTTCCATTGATACACAATGAATATAGCTTACTTAGCCAGAGAAATACAAAAAGGTTCAGTGCAAGAGTTTTGAAAATAATTCTTTAAGAACTTTGCAGCTTATCTGTTCCACAAAGAGTTTAGCACATGGTTGTTACTTTAGACAAAATTATTCTAAACTGAAGTCCTATAGACCCAAGATTCAATTAAAAATAATAAGTGGAAAGGAAAGAAATAAAACTTATATTAAAATGAAAATTAGTTAGGTTACAACAAAATAAAAGTGGAGAAGATGGTTGTTGCTCGTAAGGAGTCTCAAGTGGATGATACAAAATATAGAAGAAGTGTTGTCACTTAACTAAAGCTAAAACTATACAAAAGTAAACTACAAAATAAACTAGATGATCTCTTCTTAAGGAATTCGATGATTGTCTTCGTGCTGGGACGTCCTATTTATAAGCAGAAGAGTGAATGACAAGCTTGTAAATCTCTTGGAGTTGTTTTCTTGATTGCATGGACGGGGCGGTGGCTACAGTGTTTGGAGGCTTGCAACTTGCTTGGATAGTACACTTATTTTTGAGATTTGCCGTTTCTTTACAGTCCCCCATGTCTTGCCTTCCTTTCAGCCAATGAGAACTCTTTATTCCCTGTTGTACACGTTTCTTCGTGCTAGATGGCTGCACTGCTTTTGCTTTATGGAAACTTCTTTTCAACGTTTCCTGCAAAGTGATCACATAAATTAAATGAGTGGAGCAGGCATTAAATGTCCCCAATATGTTCCCCTTTTTATATGATTTCCAAAGGATTGCATCATCATCCGTTCCCCCACTGTGTTTTTGTCATAAAGATGTAAAACAAGTGTTCTTAATGCTAAAGTTTTTCATCAGATGAGGGAACGGATGGTATTTTTCCATCAAAATGGGCTTAGATGGGAACAAATTTTCGTCCCATCATTCCTCAAGGATAGCAGGTTCAGTTTGACTTCAAACAACTTCTCGCGTCGTTATGTATAAATCATTCTTGATGAGAGAAGGAACGACAATATTCATTAGAGTTTTGGTGTTGTAATCTCAAGGTTGATGACAGAAAATAACTACAAAATAACAATATTTAAGAGACAACAAAGTGGGGGGTTAAAACAATTTTTAACACAAGGAACAGATCCACTGTTCCATTCTTAAATAGCTATATTCCCCATTCAAGACTTAACCCTTCTGAATTTGTTCAGGTCTTTTCACTGCCAACTCTGATTCCTCAGCTCATGGACTTTAATGGCTCACAAGTTCCCATATTCCTATAGCTTCCTTGACTCCAACACTTACTAAGTTCAAAACCTTCAGTGAACGAGGTGGTTCCTTATTCCTAAGGCAACCAGTAGTTTTGTTTTTATAACACTAACTTCTTCCTCTGATTAAGCTGTCTAAAATCCCTTCCTTATGGAAGTTTCTTTCTCAGTATGAGTTCAATTTCCATTGATACGCAATGAATATAGCACACTTAATCACATAAATACAAAAGCTTCAGTACAAGAGTTTTGAAAATAGTTCTTTAAGAATTTCACAGTTTTTTTGTTCCACAAATAACTTAGCCCATGGCTAATACTTTAAACATAATTATTCCAAACCGAAATCTCATAGACCCGAGATTCAGTTCAGAGATAAAGAATGGAAGAGAAGCAAAATAACAACTTATATTAATAAGAAACAAGTTAGGTTTCAACAAAATAAAATGGAGAATGATGGTAGTTGCTCGTGAGGAGTCTCAAGTGGGTGATACAGAATAGAGAAAGAGTTGTTGTTACTTAACTACTGCTAAAATTATACAGCTGAAAAGTAAAAACTACAAATAAAACTAAGTGATCTCTTCTTAAGGAATTCAATGATTTCTTCATTCTGGAACGTCCAATTTATAGGCCAGAAGAGTGGGTTGCACAACTTGTAATTTTCTTTGAGTTTTTTTCTTGACTGCATGAAAGGGGTGCTGTGAACAATGCTTAAGAGGGACGCAAGTTACTGAATGAGACACTTATTGTTGAGATTTGCCTTTTCTTCTACACTTCCTATGCTTTGCTTTCCTCTTGTCCAATGGGAACTCTTATGAGATGTTGTACATGTTTCTTCCTGCTTGATTGCTATACCTCTTTATGCTTTATGGAAGCTTCTTTCAACGTTGCCTACAAAGTGTTCAGAGAGATTGAGTTAGTGGAGCAGGTGTATTTAATGAACTGTTTCGTTCCCCTTTTTTTCCTACATTTCTCAAATGATTACCTCATCATCTGTTCCTTACTATGTTTTTGTCATAACGATATAAACATGTGTTTTTAGTGCAAAAGTTGCTCACCAGATGAAGGAACAAATGATATTTTGCAATCAAAATGGGCTTAGAAGGGAATGAATTTTCGGCTCATCAACTGTATTCGAATACTTATGATGTGAAAAAAGTATTCGAATACCTTATGAAAAGTATTCGAATACTTCACTAAAAGTATCCGAATACTTCACGAAAAGTATTTGATTACTTACTGGGCAGTAAGCATTCTGACGGTTATAAACGGCTAGTTTCGTGCCAACACCTATATATACTCATTTATTGCTATTCAGAACGCCTAGAATTACTATTCCATTGATCTTGCTATCATTCTTGACTATTCTCATTAAATCAGATACATTCATTATTTGTTCTTACTCATATTGATCATAAAATTCCTTTGAGCTTCATTCTTGTGTCATTGATCAATAACCATAAGCTTCAACTTGTACAATATGTACTTCAAGAGTACAAATCCATTTCTAAACACTATCATTCTGTTTATTTGAGTTGAGGGTAGTGAGACCTGAGTGAAAAGGTTGCTCATAGCCTAAGAAAGTGAGTGGAACTGTAAGGGTTTCAAGAACCGAAATTCTTGAAGGTTGTAGTAGTTTCTCATGCACCCTAGAAGCTTGATCATTAGTGGAAAGTTGAACGAGCGGCTTCAATCTAGATGTAGGTCATGGTGGTGGTGACCGAACCAAGTTATATCTTGTTTGCAATCTCTCTAACTCTTTATCTCTTTACATAAGCATTGTTAGAACACTTGAGTATATTTAAATTTACATTTTGTTTATTATTTACTTTTATTGATTTCTAATCTTTAAGCTTTGCTTGTGTCAAAATCATATTAACTCAAGAAATTCATTTTCAAGAAAGAAAATGAGGCATCTTGCGAATATATTTTTAAAACTCAATTCACCCCCTCTTGAGTTTGAGGCCACTTGTCCAACAATGACCACTGTTATTTTTAGATGCTTCATCTAAGGTGAGGAAGCATTTCCTTTCTAGGCAAACCTGCTTGATATGATGTGGACAATACCTCAATATTTTTTACAGGTGCTCTTATGTTTCTTTGTCCACCCTGAAAGGCTTATTAGTTTGTCTTTCTCCTTGGGTTGGGTTTTTGCTTTGTTGCTGGGGTCCCCATGAGGAGCTATGGGTGAAGCTTGGTCTTCTTTAACCTTGGTAGCCATTGGTTTGTGAACAAAGAACATATTTCCAGAGGTAGCCTTCTCAAATCATACCTACAATGATATTGCGAAGGTTGTTGCATTCTTCGATGTAATAATCATATCTCCTATGGAATTCGCAATGCCTTGACTTTTCATATTGTGCTTGCCTCTTTAAGGGAGTGGTTGATTCACTCCTCAGAACTCCATGTTCAAAACTTCTTAGAGTATCATAGATTTTGGGACCTTTAAAGGGGTGTATTTGTGATACTTCCCCTTGGCAGTTTCCTTTCTTTGTTCCCACTCTTATGAAAGGAAGGCAAGTCAATGTCATTTTTTTTGGTAAACAAGAGGGGCTAGAGCCCCAAAAGAATAAACAAAAAAAAACAAGATAGAGAAAACTAAAACATAAAGCGACTATGGAGTCCGCTCTTAAGGCTCAATCGTGCCAATTCCCATATCAATAATGTCCACTAAAATCAGGGGCAACAGATCTAGAGGAGGAGAAAAGTGAATACATAGGCCAAAGCTTTTGCTAATAGAATCTTTAGCCAACCAGTATAGACACCTATTAAAATATTTGGAAATATTTGTGAATGAAATAATCCATTCTTTGTTCAACCAAACTCGAATCCTAGCTACCAAATGAAAGCTTTTGAGTGTCATTACCAATGATGGTAGGTAAATTTAATGCTTGTAAAGAGTCACTTTCAACAACTACATTCCTCCAGCCATATTCCAAAGCAAAAGATAGGCCATGGAGTATTCCCTAGAGCTCGGCTTGAAGAGGGGAACAAGAACCCAGAAAGGAAGAAAAGCCTCCAAGCCAGTCCCTAAGAAGCCCACCACAAGTTACTTTAGCCTCATCAATATTGAGCTTAACGGAGCTTTGTAAGGACAAGTTCAAAAGGAAGCATATACAACCATAGGGGAATTGACAGATCTGGAAATTTCCTTACCTCTGGTGGATGTAATTTCCTTTACATTGGCTGAGACAATAGTTGCAGGGTTGGCTGGCCTCTTATAATTAGCCTCATGCACTTCACCATTTCTCCAAGTCCATACGAAATTACAGACCAAAAAAAAGAAGTCCTCAAATCCACAAACCTGCTATTAAGATACAATAAGTTCAAGCATAACCAATCAGAGAAACTAGTGATATCAAAGAAATCAAGGAGGAGGGGTTGGAGGATGTTTAGAGTCCAACAGTCAACAATTTTTGGGCAATATCTAAACACATGAAGACTATATTCCACTTTATTTGGGCAAAAAGGGCATCTATCAATACTGCTTCCCCATTTGGCTGTTTTCTCCCTCGGTAGCATTCTGCCATGGTTCATCTTCCACAACAAGAATTTAATTTTTTCCTGGTCCTTTCCACTTCCATATCCTATCCCAAGATCTGTTAGGATAACAAGTCATAAATCTCATTAGATTACATTATGCCAGTTTAACTAAGAAAAAGTTGGGTCTCCAATTTCTCCAAGTTAAGACATCAAGATCAACATTCAATCTCGAAGAGGGAGTCAGCCAATTTTTTTTTTTGGTTGAGATAAGTTGTTCCTAGGCTCTTTCTTAATTTTCTCAAAGTTCTCTAAATCATTCTTCTCTATTGTTTTATCAAAGGAACATTTGGTGCATGACATATAAATTTAAAAAATATATATATATTTAATATACTATATTTTATGAATTTTTTTCTCTTTCATAGATAAATTAAAATTGATATTTTCAATTAGTTTATAACAATAAAAATTAGTGTAATGAATTCATAGTAAAAAAAATTGTTAAAAGATATATATATATATACATATATATATATATATACATATATATATATATATGTATGTATATACATATATATATATATGGGTTTTATATTTCTCATTCAACATGAGAATTAAAATTTTCCTACACACCCTTCGATTTTCGTGCTGACATGGGTCCTACATACAATTTTTCTAACACAAGGGTCCCATATGTTTTTTATCTCTACAACATGAGATTTCAATTCTCCTTCAACATGAGAATTATAAAACCTATATATATATATATAATTCAAGTAAATTAGCCATTTTAAGATATATAATTTAAATTAATATGCTATTTAATAATTTTTATTTTTTTTAAGAATTTAAATATTGAATGAAGTTGTAATATGTAATGTTAAAATTTATTTAATTTTTTTATCCTTAAAATCTTATTTTAAATACCCCTAAACAGTTTAAAAAAATAATAATAATACCCGTAAACATTGTACATGCCATGAAGATTATAAACAAGTATATCCAATGATGATGTGGAGAGGAATCCTTATCGGTTTATTAAAAATAGAAATAATTGTGATTTATATAACATTAACCGAAATGAGTAGAATAAATAAATGTAATTAAATCAGTTATTTTTTCTAAATTTAATAGTTTAATGAATTAAGTCCTCAATATCAAATGAGTACTCAAGAAATGCCCACCTGCCCCAATGCCATTCTTTAAGTATTTGAGGTTTCAAAAGTCATCTAATTTTAGGATTTAGATAAGTTATCTACATTTACTCCCAAAACGATGTTTTAAGTTAAAAAATTAAAAAATTAAAATGAAAAAGACTATTATAACCCTGAAATAAATTATAGTTAAAAAATATCATGATTTTTGTCCCAAAATAATATCATTTTGAGCTGTAGACAACTTATCTACATTGATAGCAAAAATAAAAATAAACCCTTAATTTTATCTGTAAAACTCTAATAAACATGCATTTTATATTTACATAAGGCCACTGAGACCTAAACTGGCTCGTAAAATATCATGATCTTTGTCCCAAAATAATATCTTTTTGAGTTGTAGATAACTTATCTACATTGGCAGAAAAAAACAAACTCTTAATTTTATCTGTAAAACTAATAAATATGCATTTTATATTTACAGAAGGGTCACTGAGACCTAAACTGGCTCGTAAAATTGGACCAACCCGAACAATTTGGGTTGGACTTGTCTTAAAGAAATTGGGTTGGGAACTATTCCAACGTTCTCTTTTTGGATTGAGTTGAGACCACAATAAACTTATTCCTTAAGTTGCCAGGCCACGCAGTTATTCAAAATATTATATTACAAAATTTTACAATAAGGAAAACATTTTTAATGTTAAAATAATAATTTATTTATTAAATTACTTGTAATAAATTTAATTTAACTTTCGAATTCATTATTAAAATAAATTAAAGCCGTGACCCTTTTTTTAAAAACTTTCTGGTCAATTAAAACCGTGTCTTAATTCGGTGATATAAATAACCTACAGGTTTGAAGAAGAAGGCCCAATAACTTTATAGAGACCCATCAATAGCTGGCTACATCGAATTTGTTCAATGTATCAGGTACTTTTAAATGTGTTGCACCATTATACTACTACAACATTATATTTGTTTTCAATCAAACCCAAGATGGTAACTCTACACCATATTCCCTAAGGCATTTCATGGGTTGATTGCCATATTTTATCATGGTGATAATAGATGATTTAGCTATTTTCCCTGTAAATGTACATAATTATATTCATAGATGTGGATGTATAACCCCCTAATGCAGAAACTATATCCTTATACAGAACTATTCCAAGGCTAATAATTAATCATATAAGAGAATTAACCAAAATTAAAAGAGATCCCAAGCTATAAAGCATAAGCATCAATTTGAAGTGAATGGTTTCATGAATGAAAAGTAAGTGAAAACTGAAGAAACAGAAAACTGGTTACCACCTTCTGTGTCCTAAATGACATTGAAGGAGAGCTAGATGCAACTTAGCAGGGAATGATAAAACAGATGGAGACAGAATATTTCAGATGAAGATGATATCACAAGGACCTAACAACCACTATGGGATAACATACTCTATACAATCTAATCACAATGCAGCACCTATTGTTATAAAACACACAAGCACATTTGCACATTGTGTTACCTCATTAGAACTTGTGATTCTGTGAACTTCATCTTCAGGCATGGAATTTGATTACGGTAAACAGCAACAAAGCTGCACATTTCGAGAGCTGAAGTTGGTTGCCTTAATTGCTCTATGTCTCATTCTAATCTCTCCTGGTGGTAAATGACTTGTTGCCTATATGCAAAACGTGGCATACTAGTTGTGAGAATATAATTTAGTTGCTCATGATTTGTTTCATTCTTATTTACCTTGTGCTTGTAGAGGCATTTGATCCATTGGATCCAACTGGGAATGTGACAATAAGATGGGATATCATGTCCTGGACATCAGATGGTTATTTGGTAACTTCTAAATTCTCATCATTCAATTCTAATTTTGTATGGATTCTAAATTTTATATCTCAAGGAAAAGTAAATATCCATTTAATGATATGTAGTTATGAATATCAAAGGGTCTCTAGAAAACAGAAATTTATATGCAATGAACTAAACTAGCTCAAAGAATGCTCTCAAGTTATCCTCAAACTGATAAATATGTTATGGGAAAAACTACTCTTATGCTACATGTGATAACTTTCTCTCCTACACATCCTTCGATAACCGTGTCACTTTTTTTTTTTTTTTCAAATGGTGGAGCCCAGCGGTAAGCTTGCTTGCCGTGGTGTGTCAGGTCGCGGGTTCGAATCAGCCTCTCTGCAAAATGCAGGGGAAAGGCTGCCTAGAGTATTCCCTTCCCCAGACACTCACGAAGTGGATATTTGAACTGGGTCGGCCCTTTTAAATGGTGGAGCCCACATATTTGTCTCTATGACATGAGATAACTTATTTCCTTTAAGATGAGGTTAATAAAACCCATATGTTATTATAATGTTGAACTTTGGCAGGCCACTGTGACATTGTTTAACTTTCAACTTTACCGGAATATTATGAACCCTGGTTGGACTCTAGGATGGACATGGGCAAAGAAGGAAATTATATGGGCAATGATGGGAGCTCAAGCTACAGAACAAGGAAACTGTGCCAAGTTCAAGTTGAAGATTCCTCATAGCTGCAAGAGGAACCCTGAAGTGGTTGACTTGTTACCTGGAGCTCCTTACAACATGCAGTTTAACAATTGCTGTAGAGGGGGTGTTCTAACATCTTGGGGACAGGATCCTAATGGTGCAGTTTCAGCATTTCAAATAGGTGTGGGGCTCTCTGGCACCTCTAATAAGACAGTGAAACTGCCCAAGAACTTCAAATTGCTAGGACCAGGACCAGGATATTCATGTGGCCCTGCAAAGATGGTTCCTTCCACTGTCATCCCTACAGATGATCATAGGAGAAAAACTCAAGCTTTGAGTATGCTTATTAATTCCCTTCATTCCTTGTATCATAGGAGAAAAATTCATTGTTACTGTTGAGATATATAGTCCCACATTGGTTGAATGAACAACTAATGTGAAGTTTATAATGCCTTGGGCACTCCCACCCTTTGAGCTAGCTTTTGGGGTGGTGTATCCCAAGGTTCTTTACATGGTATCAGAGCGTGTTGAGATATATAGTCCCTCCCACCCTTTGAGCTAGCTTTTGGGGTGGTATATCCCAAGGTTCTTTACGGTTACTATTTAATATTCTATTTTATGGTTTTTTTTCTATGCAGTGTCCTGGAATGTGACATGTACTTATTCACAGTTCCTTGCCTTTAAGAATCCAAGCTGTTGTGTTTCTTTGTCATCTTTCTACAGTGAGCAAGTCACAGCTTGCCCAACTTGTGCTTGTGGTTGTCAGAACAATGATACCTGTGTCACGTAAGCCACCTTTCTAGTTTCATATTATAGTCTTCATTACTCCTTGTAATTGGTGGATTTATGAAGCCGTTTATGTGTGCTACATTGAATATGAAATGCTAATTGTTAACCCAAAAGGTGGCACAACTGGTAAGCTGAGATATATGCCCAAAGAGCATAATGCTGGAGTTAGAAGGTCTCTCTAGTGTGATACATAGGTAAAGCAACTTAAGGGCTGGTAGAAAAAACTTTCGCGTGTTCTGCTACAAATGGAATTAGTCTCATCCAAATGAGTTAGGACATTTCAGGGGGAAAAAAATGCTAATTGTTAAAATTATAAGAGTTTAGGTATAGATCGAGATCAAGAAAAAAGAGATGATACTTTACTATATTAATGTGATACAACAACAACAAAAAAAAGCAAAAGAGAAAATATAAAATCCCATTTATACTAAATAGAAGACTTAAATTAAGAAATTATGAAATATAAATAAATAGAAAACCTAAGAGATCCTTCTTCTTTTTTCTTTTGGAGATATTTCAATCGGTTCATCACTTCGCAACTAGTCTGATTCGGGACGGGTCCCGAAATTAAGGCTTTAAACCCCTCCCAAAAAACGATACCGGAAAAGATCGAACATATGTTCTTACCTCCACAAAATCAGTTCCTTGACGTTAACTGAGCTACAAACATTTGGTCCTAAGAGATCCTTTAAAAACTCTAAACTATTTCAAGATATGATATTGTGAGATTTTCTAGATATTCTAACCCTGATTTTGATATTTCATTATGAATGTGCACAGGAGCGACTCAAAGATCCTGCAAGATGATGTAAAAAACACTACGAAGACACATGATATCACACCAAAACCATTGTTACAATGTACACACCATTTGTGTCATGTCCGGGTGCATTGGCATGTGAAAGACAACTATAAGGATTATTGGCGTGTGAAGATTGCAATCATCAACTTCAACTATCGAATGAATTACACGCAATGGACACTTGTAGTACAACATCCCAATCTCATTAATGTCACCCAAGTCTATAGCTTTGAATACATTCCACTTCTTCCCTATGAATCCATAAGTGAGTTCTTTGAAATGGACACAAAATATTTTTGAGTCTTTTTGGGGTATTAGAGCTCCATGAAGAGGTTTCTTAACAGTGTGCATACTGAATTGTGTTTGCAGATGACACAGGCATGTTTTATGGTTTGAAATATTACAATGATCTATTGATGGAAGCTGGGCCTAAAGGGAATGTCCAATCTGAGGTGCTTATGAAGAAGGACAAGAACACATTTACTCTCAAGCAAGGATGGGCTTTTCCTAGGAGGGTTTACTTCAATGGTGATGAATGTATGCTGCCACCTCCTGATTCATACCCTTTCTTGCCAAACTCTGCACTTAGATTACCAACAAGTATTATATTGATGGCAGCCCATGTGATTTTTACATCATTTTTTCATTTGATTGTGACTCTTTTGTGAGGTATAAGTGCGGCAACTTAATTATATTAAGCTTACAGTGTAGAGTGATGATTTAGCTGGGAGATAAGCAAGAAGGAATTTCTTGTAAACACTATAAAGAAAAATTATATCTATGATATATATAAGTTGGCAGTTTCTTGCATTTTATTTGAGCTTATTGACTGCCGATAGTAACTAATTTGAGATAAATGTGATGTTGATATAAGTTGTCATGTCTCTTGATTATGAGTACATATACCCAAGTCATCACTGCAAAGTTTATCTTTCTAGATTAATTTTTCTTTTTATATTCATACATTATTTTTCGTAGTGCTTTTACATATATCCAAGAAATAACCTCTTTGTAATTATTTGTAAAAGTATGTATAAAAATTGCCCTCACTCCACGTTCGCTAATCGGATTTGATTGAAAGGTGGTTTGGTTTTTTTTATGGAAAAAGTGTTTATCCTTTTAAATGACACAACTTATATCCTTTCACTCTCCCAAAGAGGTGGGACCCACACCTTTATTTATTTATTTTTGTCAACTCTCTCTTAAAATGACACAACTTTACATCCTTTAAAATAACACATACTTTACCCTTTTTTTTTATTGACCGCCTACCGTAACTAGTTTGTGATAAATGTGAGGTTGATATAAGTTGTCATGTCTCTTGATTATGAATAAATATACCCAAGTCATCACTGCAAAGTTTATCTTTCTAGATTAATTTTTCTTTTTATATTCATACAATATTTTTCATAGTGCTTTTACATATATGATAAAGCCATCTGCTTGGGTTTTGGTGTAGACAAAATGACAAAATGAGTATAAATGGTTAAGTGAAAGAAGTGCTACCTAGAAATTTTTTTTTTTTTTTTTTTTTTTTTTTGAATTCTTCATCTCAAAACTAAGAAATAAATTGGATATTCTATAAATGGAAAAGTAATCATCCAAGCAATTAACTTAATACAATGCAAAAGCTAAAAATCAATCCCCAAAGAAAATAGCTGGACAGAATTCTTGTGGCAAGCTAGCATTTATGCACCTGCATCAATATTGCTTCAGTTGCAACTCCTATCCATTATCCATTCTTGACAATGGGGTAGACATCATCTTCAACAATCTGGAGCAGAAGAGAAGTGTACAATACTCCAAAAGAGTAGATAGCATCTTTACTCTCCACATAGATAATTCTCTAATATTAATTCAATAAGATTAACAAAGAAGCTAAAGTGGCTATGACTGTACTAAGTAAAGAGAAAACAAGTTTTGAACTTGCATTTGGCAGCCAAGGGTAAGCATCAGGAGGAGGCATAACACACATATCCCCATTGAAATAAACCCTTCTTGGGAAAGCCCATCCTTTATCAAATGTGAAGGTTGATTTGTCCTTTTTAAATAAGAGTTCTGACTGCACATTACCAAGGGGTCCAGCTGAAGAAAGAAAATCATTATAGAACTTGACTCCCCATAACATACCTGTATCATCTGCAAAAGCATATCCCAAAACAATTAGATAAGAATTGGAAAATTTTCTTCACAAGATCATATAGGAATATGATTATGAAAGGTGGAACTTACTTAAGCCCTCATAGGGTGTCAGTGACTTGTAATAAAAGCTGAAAATCTCGGTAAGATTATCAAAATTGGGGTGCTGGACAACAAGGTTCCATTGTGTGTAGTTCATTCTGTAATTGAAATTTGTGATTGTGATCTTGATCCTCCAGTACTCTTTATAATTGAGCTTCACATGCCAATGCACTCGAATAGGACACATATGGCTAGTACACTGGACTAGAGGTGTATTTATAGCCTTGCCTGATGATGAAACAACTGAAGCTAAATGTGGCGAATCTGGACTGTAAGACAAATACAGAAAAATGAATCATAATAATGCAGAAAATGAAGACAAAAGTTACTATGAAACTTACTTTGAAGAACTACAAGAACAAAAGAAACACATTTTTACATATCTATAAGAAGATAAATTGGAGACTTACTTTACACAACTGTTGGGTTCTGTTTTGTTTTGGCAGCCACAGGTGCAGGTTGGGCAGTTTACTACTGTCTCATTGTAGAAGGAAGAGAGGGAAACACAACAACTTGGTGACTTTTGAGCCAGGAATTGAGAATAAGTGCAGGTAATATTCCAGGTCACTGCCACAAAATATGCAGGTTAAGTTAAACAGAATCTGAAATTTGGTTTTCATACTCAAAAACTATTCTGAACAATGTACAAAACATAAATAACTCTTCACAGTACATCACTAATAATTATTTGGTTGGGTGAAAATTTAAATCCATGTCATCAATCAACAAAGGAAATGCTGCTATCAAGAAAAATTGGAAATGAAACATGAAAGTGAAAAACATGGGAATGAATGAACTACCACAATTATAAAAATAACCAAAATTCAAAGGAGCTTCAATTTTGTAAGACATCTAAGTTCATTTAATGCAGGTTAATATTTACATATCTTAGAAGAAAGTTTAGGAAAGACAAATAATAAGGTCAAACCCCAGGGCACAAGGCTCCCTGACTTGCAATGGTTGAGGTAAGGGTTGATTAGATGCAACCTTACCCTTGCATTTTTATAACCCCATGACTTTCTGGTTACAAGCAGTGAGACAAATGAATAAGGGCCGACCCAGTTCAAATACCCACTTCGTGAGTGTTTGGGGAAGAGAATACTCTAGGCAGTCTTTCCCCTGCTTTTTGCAGAGAGACTGATTCGAACCCGCGACCTGACACACCACGGCAAGCAAGCTTACCGTTGAGCCAAGCTGAGACAAATGAATATGTAAAAAAAAAAAAAAAATTAAAATCAATGCATTTAGCAACTAACTTACTCAAGGCTTGGGTGGTTCTCCTCTTGTCAGTGGTAATAAATTTAGTTGGTCTCACAATTTTTGCAGGGCCACAAGTATAACCAGGTCCTGGTGCTTTGAGTGTGAAATTTTTTGGCAGTTTGACAGTTTTGTTAGTTGTTCCAGCAGAACCAACACTAATCTGAAAAGAACTTACTGCAGTGCTTGGATCCTGAGCCCATGAATTTAAGACTCCCCCTTTGCAACAATTTGCAATTTGCTGATTGTAAGGAGTTCCTGGCAGTAAATCCACTACTGTTGGGTCCTTCTTACAACAATGTGGGATTCCTGCTTTGAACTTTGAGCAATCTCCTTGTTCTGTGGTTTGTGCTCCCATCATGTTCCAAATCACTTCCTTTTTGGCCCATGTCCACTGTAATGACCATCCAGGAGCCTGAATATGGCGATACTGTTGAAAGTTGAACATTGTAACAACAGCCTGCTCAACCCAACCAAGAAGGTTCATTATGTTTAAGCAACCAAAACCACTCCCCGTTAAACCCGACTAACGAGTGTGGGGTGGAGGAAATCCTTGTATGCAGCCTTACCCTTGCATAATTGCAAAGAGCCACATTTCATTATGTTTAAGCAACATGAATAGATAAAAGCCACATTTCATTTGAATTTCAATTTAAAGGAAATTGAAAAAACTGGGTTGATACTTTGACATATGTAAACTATTCATTGTTTTAGTCTATGTAATGGAAACTTACAATATGTTAAAAAGCATAATAACCAATTAACCATATTAAGACAACCTTCTAAGTCCTGCTCAAACAATGTATGTACAACTGAGAAGATCCATCAAGCTAAAAAGAAGTTTTGTCTTATATAGTTCTAACTGATTCCATGACATTTTCCAGGGCACAATACTTAATGCTTTTCCTAGCACTTCATCACATTAAGAAAGTTTTGATGACTTACAACATAGCCATCTGGGGTCCAGCTAATAACATCCCATTTCATTGTTATATTGCCAGTTGGATCAAGCGCATCATAGGCTTCTGTAAATTAACAAGCAGGAAAATGTAATGACTTTTAAATTCTCAGTCTTTAAAGCAAAAATTTGAACAAAACAGAAACAGTAATATATCACTCAGTTGTTTCTCAAGTGATGATTAGAAAATCAAACAGATACAGAAAAAAAAAAAACTAAAGTATCCACGAGTAACATTAAGTAGCCTACACTTTTTACATTTTTCCCTC
The DNA here is from genome assembly GCA_032173675.1 of Gastrolobium villosum. NCBI lineage: Eukaryota > Viridiplantae > Streptophyta > Magnoliopsida > Fabales > Fabaceae > Gastrolobium > Gastrolobium villosum. The sequence goes on along the minus strand of JAVKPL010006053.1, from coordinate 61,923 downwards.
TTCATTTTAAAGATGTTAAAGAGAGATCTTTATTATGACATCCATATAATCACTAAAAATGTTAAAGAAAAAGCGCCGACCCAGTTCAAATACCCACTTCGTGAGTGTCTGAGGAAGGGAATACTCTAGCCAGTCTTTTCCCTACTTTTTGTAGAGAGACTGATTCGAACCCGCGACCTGACACACTACCATAAGCGAGCATACCGCGGAGCCAAGCCGGCCCTTCTAAATTAGTTATGATATCCACAATGGATGTAACTGTATCTATAATCCTACAAAGACAATTGGTAGAACCAATATGCTACAAGTATAAGAGATTGTAGGAAACAGTAACAATCTATCCATCCATTCAAATCTGGAAAATGCAATTGCCCTTCAACCTCCTTCATCACAGTTCTACTAAAAGAGCCAGACTTTTTGAGAAAATTAAAAATGGGAACTCATTAATTCAGGTAAGTAGTAGAAGTAGAACCCAGAAAGCAAATGAGAGCCAAATAACATCCAATACCTGTAGAAGTGAATGTAGAGCAAGAGAGTAGTAAAAGGAGTAAAACTACAAAGCCACCACGAGGGACAACAGATACAACGTTAGAGAACCATATACACTCCATTTTTTGGTGCAGTTTTTCTTTGACAATGTAACTCAACTTCAAGATCTGCACCAAAAAGGAAGAGAGAGCAAACAAAGGTATATAGGCCTCTCAGCTCTTTATTCCCATAACAAAGCAAATAGTTTTGGTTTTGAGTTAAACAGAGACTCTAATGAAACTCCATGAATCAATCACTCACTGTCTTTATTATGTAATTGTAAACAAACTACTGTTGGGAAGATCTGACGCAGACATTCTGAACCAAATATCAATAATACCCTTGTCTGTGACATTGTTACAGTTTTTATTTTTCAAACCATCGTATTGAATACAATGCATTTTGTATCATATTAACGAAATTTAAGCGGTTATAGAAAAAAACAATTGATTCTGTTTTATGGGTACGTAGATATTATTTTTTTATTTTGATTGGAGAGCTTTGTTGTTATATAATCTATCAATCAATAAATAATTTTTTTGTCTTCTTGTGATTCTACCCGTCTTAATCAAATAATCAATGAATTAAAATTAAATCAAAAAGGATTATATTTTATTTAATCACACCACGTTAGAAATAAGTCATTTTGATTTTAAAAGTTATTGTAGATATTCGGATACACTTTATTACTTTGAGGTTTTCAAATGCCAGCTAGTTATATCTAATTGAATGTCAAGACATAAAACAGTTATCATGGTGGTGTGCCAACTAAATTTGGAAACTTTCATTCAAATCATACTTATGTAGGGATAATATGGGAAAGATAAATGACACCGACAGAAAAGGAGCATGTGAAAGAAAGACAGCTAACTGCGTGGGGCCAAACGAAACCCCAGAAATTGAAAAGCTCTCCTTCTGTGTCTGTCGGTGCTCTCTGGGTAAGATGTTTGCAACACACGGTAGGATTTTATATTTCTCGTTTCTGATGAGAATTAAATTTTCATGTTATAGAGACAAGAAGCATGTTGGATCTGTGTGTTAAAAAAATTATGTGTAGGACTCGTATTGGCACGAGAATCAAAAGGTGTGTAGAAAAATTCAAATTCTGTTAAATGAGAATTATAAAACCCCACAATATATTAGATATTTGTATTACATATTCTCACTGTAGATCCATCCCTCACACTGTCAGAAAAATAATTATTATAAATAAGTTGTTTTATGTTAAAAAATAATAACTTTTTAAGGAAATTTTAAAAATAATTATTTACTATTTGATATGACTCTCTCCCATGTTAAGCAATAATGCAATATCACTCGAGCATGGAGCACATTATTCTTCATCAATTAGCTTCTTCTTTTTTTGGCTTTAATATCATTGTTTAAATTGTTACAAATACATTAATTTGTTTATTTTTGTCTAGAGTGTCGTATTCAAGCCCAACAACCCCTCATATACTCGTATTCAAGACCCTGTGGCGAAGGTCTCAAGTAATCTTTGGATCGCAGATCTCTTGTTTATCATATCATGCACATAAATCAATGTGATAGACTATGATGCACAGATATTGATATAGGATACGGGATATAACATGAAATGTCGATAAGTTAATTTTAAAAAATGTCATATTTCGATACACTGGACATGTTTTGATATGAAATAATGTTTTTAATATATAATATAATTTATAATTAATATATATAATAGCCTATAATAAATCATATAACAAATCAAATATTTAAATTTCATAACATAAATATAAATAAAAATAAATTTTCCGTATCTTGTTAATTTTTCATGTAAATTTCATAACAGAAAAAAATTGATTTATAAATTTTTTATTTTATTTTTAGTTAATAAAATAAAAACAAGAAGTAAAAAAAAAAATGTCAGGTGCGTGTCAGAATGTTAACCGCATTTCGGAAAAAGTTAATTATTTGTCGAAAAAATATGTCGGAGCGTTGATCGTGTGTCCCAAAATATTGACCGCGTGTCGATATCCGACACGCACATTTTGAAAAAACCAACGTGTCGATGCTTTGTTGGCGATGGGTGGGTAATTTGTCCTATCCCGCCCCGCTATCAACCCACATTAAAAATGAGTAAAACTGCCCTGTTAATCCACCAAATAAGATATATGCATTCAAAGAGTAGTAGCCTGGAAAAAAATATCAAGGATAGCTACAATTAATCATAATTTTTTTAAAAAATGGATTGGATATTGATAAATCACCATTACAAGTATTCAACATACATGAGTCAATATTAGGATAGCAGATATTAAATTGTGACCAAACACAAAGTTTAGGTGTAAAGTAAAAGTTTATGTATTAAAAAAAATGTTCATTTTTTCTGCCGTATATAGATAAGTTATCTACATTAAATCTAAAATGACGTTATTTTGAGACGAAAATCAATGTATATACTTTTGTAATTATAATTTATTTTAGGATTATAATAATTTTTCTCATTATAATTTTTTAATCTGTTAATCCAAAACGACGTCGTTTTGAGAGTGAAAACTATAAAAATATTATAGCCTAAAAAAAAGGGTTACACACGTCAACCCATCCATGGCAAGGCAGGTTAAATGGGTTATAAAACATAATCCACCCCACGAAGGGCAGATCTATCCGCCGGTCGAACCCGCTTTAGATTCTAATATTTTATATGAGGATATTCTTACTATTAATTTTTTTACTACCTATCTAATTATTGTTAGATCAACATTTTCTCTCTCTTCAGAAAATTTTCAGCATTTTCTCTTTGATCTAATAATGATTAAATAAGTAATAAATTGATAATAAAAATTTTGGTAGTAAAAAAATCACCTTCATAATTTATATATCCTTTTGTGTTTTGCCCAACTTAAGTATTGGAACGTCATTTTTTTTGCTAGAGTTTATCATATTGTCTTTGTGAGTACATCATGTTGGGATTTTATCCATGTTGAACCATTGTGAAATCTATCATCGAGTAAATCTAGATCTGCATCACCAAATAACATAAAGAAAATGGAGGAAACACACACACACATATATATATGGGATTATCATCTATCATGTAACATGACCTTATAAAATTTCTTACACATACAACATTTTGTGGGGCCCGCAGCAAAAAAAAATCGGCACGCAAAACGAATCTGTATAACATAACACAATCATTTTTCCTACAACATAACTCTTATAAAACCCTCTATATATATATATATATATATATATATATATATATATATATATATATATATATATATATATATATATATATATATATATATGAGTGCATCAGATGTCCTGTAATTCATTTTTAACTATGTACGCACGTACTATGTATTTTTGGGAATACATAATGCGCACATGCATCTGTACATAGTTAAAACTGAATTGCGGGATGTCCTGTAACATGATATCCAATGCACTCATATATATATATATATATATATATATATATATATGCTTGATTTATGATATTCATTTGGGATTTAGTCTAGCTTAATTACATCGTTTGATTCTTGAGTTAGGGTTCTCTCTCTAGGTGGGGAAGAGAGACATTTGTATGATTTGACACATCGAAGACCAAATTTCTATCCGATTTTTAATTATTATTGTCTCATTAGGCTCCTATTATATCTAATATCGTATCCACTTATTTAACTCATACTCATTAGAAATCTTATTGGGCTCCTTAATTTGCCCTATAAATTAAATAACATGGTATAAGTAATAATAAAATGTCGCCCACAATTATGTTAGGAAGTAAATATTTTTTTTTAATCTCTCACTCAGGCTACATATGATCCTGAAATAATTATAATATATTCCTTAATCATACAACTATATGTTATTTATTCTTAGATTCCACTTTAGGTACAACTTGATCCATTGATCTCCTACATCAATATAAAGTCATGGCAGCTTTTGTCATTTTTAAACGTAATTAAACCTTATATGGTCATGATATCAATATATTCAATACATAGATCAAATATGGATGAGTGCTATGAAAAAATTACATGCAATATGATCTCTATCATGCATACTTTGTGTGTCGAAAGTGCAAGCGGAAGTACAAGTGTTTCAATGATGTCAACAAGTATTAATATGTATGCACCAAGCTTGCGGCCATGTTGAGTTTGAAGATATGACGAAGTGAAGAATTCAAGTGTTCAATGTGTAGCTTCCAAGAGATCAAGCAAAGACCGTGGTATTACATGTTTAAAATTAATGTTACATCTTGGTGTTATTTAATTTAAAATTAATGTTACATCTTGGTGTTATTTAATTGCGATTTTAATCTTATGCTGCGAGATTACATTTGTCATGGTAATGTTGAGATATATAAAATTATTAATGTAAACTCACCCAACAGTTTAAACTTTTGGGTTAAATCAATGTTTAAAAACTTGGCCCGGCCATCAACCGGCCGAGGTCAGGGTCATGGGGTCACAGGTTCAACCGAGGGGTCACGGGTAGGGGTGTAAATGGGCCAGGCCGGCCTACAGGGGCCTATGGCCTGGCCTACGAAAAGCCTGGCCTGCCCTGGCCTATGAGGTAATTAGAACAGGTTAAGGCTCGTCGATGAGCCTATTTAGAAACAAGGCCGTAGGCTGCAAATAGAATGCCTGGCCTTTTAGCCTGTAGGCCGGCCTGTTTAATATTTAAATAAAAAAATCTTATATATTTATTTATTTATTCTAAAAGTTAGATAACCTAACCTAATATTTAATATTTATTTGTTGTCATGAAATTTTATAATTTGTGTTTTTGTTAAAAAATCTGTTGTAAAATTTTAATATTTTGGACCCATGCTAGAAATATTGTTTAATGAATGAGATATTTAATATTTTTTTTTTAAATTTGATTTGCAATATGATAGGCCTAAAAGGCCTCATAGGCCATGCAGGCTTTTTATTTTTTACTAATAGGGCAGGCTTGACCTTTAAATTAAGCTTTTGATAGGTTCATAGGCCAGATAGGCTCAATTTTTTCGTGTGTAGGCCTAGGCCATGAAGGCCAAAGCCTGCCCTGGCCTGGCCTAATTACACCCCTGGTCACGGGGTCACTACGCTGACTCAGTTTTATATATTAAAAAAATATAATATATGAATTCTATATGAAAATATTAAAAAATAAACCATCAATCATCAAAGATTCAAAATATACTTAACATAATTCACCAATTTCAACCACAAGTTAATGAGATCACTATGCTAACCCGGTTCTGCCTCTTTATAGAGGTCTCTAACAAAGGAAAATTTAAAAGATCTAAGAATGAGATTTTTTTTTCATCGACGACCACAAGGATTTTATTTGAATGGGTAAATTTTTACCTTTTCTAGAAGATTTATGACACGAGGTGAAGATTGAAGACGTCTAAGTCGCTGGGAGAGAAGAGAATGATAAGATTTAGGTTTGCAAGCATTTTTATTTTATTTTTTTAATTAAACGATGTTGTTTCACGGAATTTTTTTTTTTTTAAAAAAAAGAAAACATGCAATGACCCTCTTCGACCACTCTGACCCAAAAGCTTAAGTTGTTGGGTGAGGCTACATTAATGGTTTTATATATCTCAACACGCCCTCTCACACGAGAGTCCATTGGGCTTGAAGGGTGGACAATGCACAGGCTCACCTACCTGTGCAAACAAAGAAGTTTCACTTAAAAGAAAGTGGGGGCGACGAGGATCGAACCCGGGACATGATGTTATGTAAAGAACCAATTCAACCCAAAAGTTTAAACTGTTAGGTGAGGCTACACTAATAGATTTTATATATCTCGACAGGTAACATCCTACACGCAAAATTCCCATTAAAAGGAGAAAATTGAGAAATAAAATTAAATTATAAATTAAGGAAACTTTGGGGTAGCACGTGATGTGTGCCATTTAGCTATAGTGAAATCAGTCTTATGGGATAAAAAAATTACTCAACAACTCTCCAAAATTCAAAACTGAATGTCCATCATGTACTCTACCACTTTCTTTCCCTATTTTATGTTTCTAAACCTGTGAAATTCTAAAGCTTTATACCAAGCGAATTCCTTGTGATTACTCACCTTGCTTTACCCTTCAATCGTGACATTCCTCATCGTCCAGTAAACCGTGAGAGTGGGTATATTATCTACACTCAGAACTCTCGTTTCTACTCTTCTCATAACCAAGAGCAAGGGGATAGGAGGATTAAGAGATTAAAGTATAGAAATATTATAAAAGAGGAAAATCAAACGATAAGAATGAAATTCTCCTTTACTACTCTTCTTGTTGATTCTATGGTTAAAAACTTTTGAATTAAAATGACCCCACCTCTATTCTCTTTACTAGAGACCTTGCATGCTGTCACAAATGGACGAAATGAGGAAGGAGAACGTTCTTAAAGAGAATGGGGCATGAGTTACATTTTAAGGTCTAAGTGAGTACAACAAGGTAAGCATTTAAGTATGCTTTTATTGCATGTTGTTCCCAAGTATAATATAAAGGAATGGAGTAAATAAAAATCCCTTCCTTGCTCTTAGGAATTCTACCAATATTTTCGAAGGAGGAACATTCAAAGACATTATTAAAGCTCTGAATTTTAGATCAGAGAAGGAGTACTAGAAGCTGAATTTGGGTTCAAGAACTATAGGGTAAACCTAGGGAAATCTTGTTCTCTTTCTCTTGGAGCGGTTTGGTACAGGTGAAATTTTTTTATCATGTAATCACAATTATTGAAAATAATATGATCGGGAATTGAATTTTTCAGAAATATTATCAAAAAGTTATTTGGTTGGTCAAAATATTACAAGAATATTAGGTAAGATTACTGATTTGATGTTTGATTGATTATGAAATATTTATAGAAACATGAGTTATTTTACAAAAATAACCCTTTAATATTAAAAAAATAAAAAATAAAAAAGATGACCCATTTGTACACATGTAAGCACTCACTAGAAAATGAGTTCCATTTCTGTAACAGTGGTGTATAACTCAGTCATGCTTTAGACGAAGCTTCCCTTCTGAAAAAAATAATTAAAATGACTTATTTCATAAGCTCACATCAGAACCTCAAGACTAAAAAGACAAAATACTAAGAAGAAGTCGTTCCTTTTTTCATATATAAAGACGAAACATGCAATACTAGAAATTTTAAAAAATGGGAGAAAAAAAATTGAACTAGGGAACCAAGTAACACAATTCTCCGTCAAGAAACGGTAAAACAAAATCGGTTTGTTGCTGACCAACAAATCGAAGTAAACACACCACCTTGTGAAGCTTTACTGCCGACAAACAAAAGGAGCGGACAAGGAAATAGGGAAGTCTCGATAAATATATACCCAGGGTATTTTTGTCTTAGATTTGCATTTTCATTTTCCATAGAAGTGAGATTTGTCAAATACCACATTTTTTTTGGTAATCGCAAATGACATTTTTCTTTGTAAATGATAATTCCGGTAAACGAAGATGTCTGACTAAAAATTTTGGTTACCTTGTACCAAATATGTCATTTTATGATTACCAATGATCCTTTCCGGGTAATATTCACAAATACTCTATACCAAACACACCTTAATACATTCGACCAACGTTGTTTTAGCCTTGGGGTATGACTTGAGTGAAATTCATTTGCTTGTGGTAGAAGATTATTTTAATGTTGTCTATGCCTATGATGATTTATAAATACAAGGCTTATGCCCTTATGTATGCATTTTTCTCCTCCATGCTAACAACCTCTTTTATAAAATAACTTAAGCGTTGGAATTCTTATCGTTACACACTACCTGTCACCTGCGGAAACCTTCCTAATACATACAAGGGATACAACCCCTCCACTTGGTTTAGATTCTAATTATCTTGAATCCTGGAGGGATACAACCCCTCCAATCTCCATTATGGAATGCATTGAGTATTCATTGTGACAGTCATATTTGTATTATGTATATTTTTGAAAATAAATAGTGTAAATATTAAAAAAAAATTGTCGATTGACATGAAGAGAATTATTATTTTTTAATATTTTCATTATGTATTCCTAAAATATATAATGTAAATATAATCATTATTCTCAACTATGTAACACCGATATCGACACGGGACACGTGACACGATACGATACGACACTCCGACATGTTAATTCTAAAAAATGTTAGATTTCGACACGTTAGGACACGTTTTGATATTAAATAATATTTTTAATTTATGTAGTATATATTATATTTAATATTCAATAATTTAACAAAAAAATGAATCTAAATCTATAATATTCATAAATTTTTTAACATATCCCAAATATTTATATTAAACTCAATAAAATAATAATCGTAATCCAACGAATCTAATAGTTGGAACTAAAAACTCAACGCAAATTAACATTTGAACTTTTTTTTAAATTTCTATAATGCTTGTTGGAGTGTCGGAGTGTCCGAGAGTGTCGGGAAGTGTCAAATACAATACATCAAGATTTTTGAAATGTCAGTGCTTCATAGACCGTGAACACTCAATGTAACGATGCTAAAAAAATGCTTTCCTCCGTTACCGATTAATGAACACACAATCCCAAACATTGCCCAATTACCCGACAACTTTTCTAGAATTTTCCATGTTAGACATTTAGACCTGTGTCTCATATGTCTGAACACGGGCTTCTTTAAACATTCAGTATACATAGTAACCAAATCAGTCCTGCCTCTACCCATAGAGGGGGTTGCAAAAAATTTTTTTTTTTTTTACAAAAGAAGAAGAAATGTAGAACTTACTTGTCATTTGATCGAGGAATATTCTTACTACTAAAATTTTCTATTAGCAACTTATTACTTATCTAATTACTATTGGATCAACAATTACTCTTTTTTCAAAAACTTTTTAACATTCTCTCTTTGATTCGATGGTAATTAGATAGATAATAAATTACTAATAAATTTTTTTGATAATAAGAATATTATCCTATTTGATTATTGCTTGTATTTTTTATTTTTATTTTTGGTAATCTATTGCTTGTATTTTTAAAACCGCAGTGAAAGTGGCGGCAGTAAAATAAGCAACGAGGAATCTCCTTCAATTTGGGAACTAACAAAAGCAATATATTAGATACTTGGGTTTTAGATTGTGCGAAATTAGGGTTCTTTGTGTTTTTGCGGGAAGAACACAAAAGATGGATAACAGTAGCTTGGAGCACACTGTGCAAGATGGCAAACTCTACAGGCACCTCAATTCTCTATTCGTTGCTTATCTTCGTGACAACAATCTCACCCAGGTAACCTCTCTTTCATTTACCATTATTTGCTCAATTTGCTAATTGCAAGTCACATACCTGAAGTTGATCTTTTTATTTTTCAACTTCAATCTTGCTATTAATATAGATGAATGAACTATTTTAAAATTCAATTTTTTTTTTTTATTAGGCTGCAAGTGCTGTTGCTTCAGCAACTATGACACCACTGAATGTGGAAGCTCCACCTAACAAGCTTCTTGAGCTGTTTGCTAAGGTTGTTTGTTATTTACTTGTGCACGTGTTGTGTGTAATCTTATCACACTCTTTTGTGTAAGCATGAGGAAGATTTTTGTTCTAAGGAAATTACAGGGTCTTGCAGCGGAAAAAGATGACATGATAAAAGGGACTTCAACTTCTCCCTTTCGCGATTTGGGTGCATCATTGCCGGTGCCTCATCCCGGCACAACAACCGTTGATTTCAGGCAAACTTTTTACTCTTGTTTTGCATGTGAAGTTTAACTGAACAGCATTTAGTTTCTCATTTATCAATGCCAGTTATGAGTTGACTTTTTATGACAATTGGGCAGGGTGGGGGGAGGGGGATTCTGTCCCTGTAATGAGTCCCTTCCTATTCCCCCTGTACCTGGACTTCCAAATGTGATGCTATGGAGGATTCCTGTTTTATCTGTTTGTTTCTCACAGAATACTGAAGGATGATTAGCATTTGATTCCCTAGGCATTGTGGAGGATTATTATTGCTTTTGACTTTTAATCCTGTATTTATTTATTTATTTTTACCTTATTAAAACTTGTAATGGAATAGCAGATGAGACATATCTATTTTTAGTAAGTAAGCATGTAAATTGTAATACATTTTATCAAGGCCAAATATATCATGTCAATAGAATTGATGGGCAGAATATTTGGCATTAATTGTGCAGATTTGTAACTGTGTAATCGTGAATGGGCAGAATATTTGGCATTATTTGTCCATATTTGTAACTGAGTAACTGTGAATGGGCAGAATATTTGGCATTAATTGTGCAGATTTGTAACTATGTAACTGTGATTGTGTAATTATATGCTTAATTAATTAGCTGTAGGTTACTATGTAATTGTATCATACTATTTAAATGAGAATTCTCCAAAGGAGAATATACAGTTTTTATCCCAATTTCTCTGAGTTTAACATATCATGCATTTCCTTTCATTGGAAAATGAATAAAGTGAAATGTTGAACATGCAAATTTGTTAGGGTATACAGCGATATGCTTTTGGGTAGTTTTTACTTGGAGGTGTGTTTCTTTTTACCCTTTATTTTTTGGTTGTAGAACTAGAAAAGAATGATCTAATGAAAGCAGACCACAGATTTGAACCCATCTTTAGATCAATAAAGACTTCTAAAATGACATTTAGTATTCATCCTCAAACATAATTTGTTATATTTTATTTTGGTCTAATGTCACTTAGAACTATACTTTGAAGTTCCTTCATTTTTGTTGAGATATATAAAACCATTAATGTAGCCTCTCCCAAAAGTTTAAGCTTTTGGGTTGAATTGGTTCTTTACATGGTATCAGAGCCTCGTGTCCCGGGTTCGATCCTCGCCGCCCCCCACTTTCTTTCAAGTGGAATTTCTTTGTTCGCACAGGTAGGTGGGCCTGTGCATTGTCCACACTTCAACCCCAGTGGGCTCTCGTGTGAGGGGGCGTGTTGAGATATATAAAACCATTAATGTAGCCTAACCCAAAAGCTTAAGCTTTTGGGTTGAATTGGTTCTTTACAATTTTAATATAGCAAATAAAATAGGGATAAAGTTAAGTCATTCTTAGATGATATACTCTCAAAAACAACCCTTGAAAATTGCGTTTGTTATAACAGCACTGTGCCAGATATAAAAGGTTCGTCAAAGAGCTTCCCAAAGCATGAAACACGACACCTTTCAGAGCACAAGGTATATAATATGCTTTAATAACATATATGCAATCCCTACTGATAAGCATTTTCTTTCTAACTGTTATCTATTTTTTGGACTGATTGGCTTAATTTCTAGAATATTGCCAGATGTGCTAGGTTTAGTCCTGATGGAAGGTTTGTTGCCACTGGAAGTGCAGATACATCAATAAAGCTATTTGAGGTGCTGATTTATTATTTGGATGTATTGCTCTTTCTTCGACATGAATCTCAAATTTATGCTTCCATCTACTTGGCAGGTTTCAAAGATCAAGCAAATGTTGCTCCCAGATGCAAAGGATGGTCCTGTGCGGCCTGTCATACGAACATATTATGACCATATACAAGTATATTTTAATTTTTCCAAGTTCTGTGGAATTTATTATGTGAAACTGTTTCTTCTATTCAAAATTGATACAGTCATATCATTTTAGACTAGTAATTGACCTCTGCACTGATTCTTGATGTTGACTTGGTTTCATGACAGCGGTGTAGTTTTTAATGCCAAATAACTAGTTTTTATGAGCTTGAAAAATATTATAGATTGTTAATTATTAGTTTAAAAGTCTAACGTTATTCAACTATTTATGCTTACTATGTAGGAAGATGCCTAGTTAGCATACCTCTCTCTGAACTGGATCATTAGTTTATGATGGTCTGCACATTTACTAGTAACTAAAACCTTACGGTTATTTTTATGAGATTTATTATTTTCAATCATATTTCACCAGACCTGTGGAAGTTCGTAATTCAAAATTGTTGTTAACTTGATGAATTTACTTAGTTCAAAACGTTATATATCAACATGCCAACTTCTATCTGTCTTTGTTGCAGTGGAGTTTTTATTTATTTATTTATTTATTTAACAACATTAAGCTTGCTTGCTTTAATATTAATGAGTTTCAGCTTATGCTTCTTTTAACTTATCCTATTAGCCATTTACTTTTTAAAATGCAAATTTTATAAAATGATCCTGAGAAACCGTCCTTGTATATTTGATTTTTTATTTTTATTTTATTTTTATAACACAAAACTGCAGCCAATAAATGATCTGGATTTTCATCCACAAGGTACTGTCTTGATTTCTGGAGCCAAAGATCAAACAATAAAGTACGATCTCTTGTAGTCAACTATGTAATTTTTGTTCTGTAACATGTATCTCATCTGTATTATCCTTTTTATTTTGGAAATGCTCTTACATTTTGACATGCTGGTTTAATATCGTTTAGGTTTTTTGATATTTCAAAACCCAATGCAAAGAGAGCATACAGGGTTATCCAGGTTGTGCTATCCTGCTTTTAATCATTAGCAGCAAATGAGCAAATATAAGAATTAAGTATAAACTACCATTTTTGTTGATTCTGTTCTGCAGGACACACACAATGTTCGCTCGGTATCTTTTCATCCCTCTGGGGACTTTGTGCTGGCAGGTATTTATTTTTATCACATCTTTCCCTGTGAAGCTTTATGATCTGCTAATTGTATCCTTTTCTTTACTGAAATGAATTTGATCTCCATTTCTGTGTTGTTGTATTTCTTAATGGTATGTAAATTAGCAATTACATACATCTTGCTCTAATATAGTTGCTATAGAAATATATTCATTGAATACAGCATGTTCACCCTTCAGTGTCAAATATTATCTATATGCAACCAAACTTAGGAAGTCACATGTGCTAGTAAACTACTTTTGGTTGGTGTGAATACCTTATCTGAGCTTAGGTAATAGCTCAGAAATGCACCTGTTTTTCTTGTCGCCATATGACCCAGAGGTCATAGGCTTGAATCATGTAATTAACCTCCTGCAAATGCAAGGTAAGCCTACCTATTATAGACCCACGCAATGGGTTTAACCCTTCCCTGGACCTTGTTTAGAGCAGGAGCTTTATAGCTCCAGGTTGCCCTTTTTATATTTTTGTGAATCCACTCTTATTTCTAAGCTTAGGTTATAGCTTTGTGTAATTTGAATGATTTTCTGTTTATAGGCATTTGATATTGAGTCCCATGGATGACTTATTGATAATATGACTATAAAGGGGGCATCCCTATCTTTGTTTCTAGATCAACTCTCGGTCAACATTCTTGTTTTCTTCCTATATTTTTTCACAAAAAAAAAAAATGAACAAAATCAAAGATGATAAATATCAATTTCTGACAGGAACTGATCATGCAATTCCACATTTGTATGATATAAATACATTTCAGTGTTATCTAGCAGCAAATATCCCAGAGATTGGCCCTAATGGAGCCATAAATCAGGCAGGCCAATTCTTTCTTGTTCAAAAATTGTGGATTGCCTCTATTTTACTTTCTTTGATGCTACAATGATGCCAATCATTTCTTTGTCTGATTTGTAGGTCAGATATTCTTGTACAGGTGCCATGTATGTTACAGCATCTAAAGATGGTGCTATTCGGTTGTGGGATGGCATCACTGCCAATTGTGTGCGCTCAATAACTGGAGCTCATGGAACTGCTGAGGCTACCAGTGCAATTTTTACAAAAGATCAAAGGTATAAATACATTTTGGGGCAAATATTAGACAAAGTGACAAACACATGCGTTGATGCAGTAACAGACCATGAGAATAATAGTGCCACTGTCAGCTGCTTTGAGTTATGAGATGTGGCTCCTCTAAAGTGAGGTGCACTTTCGACAAAAAAAGTGCGTGTGTCTCAAGAATAATGATGTGGTGCTAATGTTGACTTTGAAGACGCAGATAAAAATTGTTGGCTTTGAAGTGTGTGCTTCCCTCGTAGTTCCAGACCTTAGTGTTCTCACTTTAACATCAGAATTAACAATCTGCAATGAATGTCCTGTTTACTATATAATACACATTAAGAGCTCGTGTTTTCCTCAATGCAATTTTTGCTTTAGCTGGAAGCAAACTCACCAACCAAAATAAAAATAAAAAATAAAAAATACATATATAAGAGTTATGACATTCTTTACTAGTTCATTGCTTTTGACGTAGTGGACATTGCTGCATGGCCATTGACCAACTTGTTACACTTTGCTTTAGTTTTCTGATAGGCTTAGATTGGTGTAGCAATATAACTGTCATTTTTCTAGGTTTGTCCTCTCCTGCGGGAAGGATTCTACCATAAAGCTTTGGGAAGTTGGCTCTGGAAGATTAGTCAAACAATATCTTGGAGCCATACATACACAGCTAAGATGCCAGGTACATAGATATCTGCTATTTAGTATGCTTCTCAAATTAATCTTGGTCAACTCATATACTAATAAACCAACCTTCTGGTATTAGTGATTCAGGTGCTTGGATTTTTCTCTTGATTTATTGTTCACAATCACAAGTGTTTATGTTTCTTTCTTTTTTTTTTTTTTTTTTCTTTTTTTGTTATTTGGTACATTGGGAAGTAGTTATCACAACTTGCACAAAACCTGTGTCCAAATCTCTAATCACCTGAGCCTAAGTCCAGGTGGCATTATCATCCATATTCTTATAGTTACCGTTCTGTGAGCACTCTTTGCAGGCAATTTTTAATGAGACAGAAGAATTTGTTCTATCCATAGATGAACTGAGCAATGAGGTTTGTTCAGCTGTGTACTGTGTGGGGGTGTTGGCTTTATCAACTGGATTTTATTTGAGGAATGTTGTGTACATTGCAGATCGTTATATGGGATGCGATGACAACAGAAAAAGTAGCAAAATGGCCTTCAAATCATGTTGGTGCACCCCGCTGGCTTGAACACTCACCAATAGAGCCTGCTTTTATTTCCTGTGGAACTGATAGGTCTGTTCGTTTCTGGAAGGAAACTCCATGTTGATCAACTGCAAGGAGGCTGAATCCCCATACAGGCGTTAATTATAAAGATCACTGAATGAACATTAACTCAGAAAATTTCGCCTGTTTTTTGTTCAGTAATAGCTTCATGGCACGATTCATATAATTGATGGGATAAGTGAATATAATGTTGCAGGAACAAAAAACACCCTCTTACTGACACATTAAAAGGTGAGCCATCCTTATTATTATTATTATTTTTTAAAAGGGTTTATCATCTATCATTTAACATGACCATAAAAATTTTCCTACACACACAATATTTTGTGGGGCCCGCAGCAAAAAAAAAAAAACTCCGGCACGCAAAACGAATCTCTATAACATTACACAATCAATTTTCCTACAACATAACTCTTATAAAACCCTTTTTAAAAAACAGTGGGGTCCACGGACTGTCTGTATCATGTATCATGTGTCCTGTAACATTATGCATATATTTCCCATAATATATCATGGTCAACTTATATTTCTTTTGCCTTCCTTCCCATCATTCCACAAGGTTCTTATTTATCATTTTCTTAATTAGCCAAGAAATATGACAATTACATGCTCTGGATTGAAGCATGAAAGGAAATGGAGAGCACAGTGAAGAGAAAGGGAAAAAAATAATAATATCAATCACGTGATCTTATTGCGTGGTTGTTGTGAATACTGAAATAGCACACTTAATTGAAAGATTTTATGACCCAACCAAGGGAAAGATTCTGCTGAATGGGGTTCCTCTGGTAGAAATATTACACAAGCATTTCCCCATATGGATATGTAGATTGGGGATAATTATATTGCCTACCTATTTAATTTTTCTACTCTTATTATCATTTTATTACCATTTATTATATTTAAATCAACGATGATGAATAATTGGTGTAATTAGTTGAAAAAAATAAGGGAGAGGTAAATAAAATAAAAATATTTATATTTGAGATCAAAAATAATAATATTAAATACAATCAATCAACGGTGATAAAAAAAAATAAGGATAGGAAGATAAAATAGATAGGTAATATAACCATTCTCATCATAACTATTTGTAGTTGTTTGTGCTTAAAATTAATTACTAGAAAGTTATTTTTTTTCCATTGAATGAATTAGTAGCTAGTAACATGAACGGGGACCGTGTATTGGGAAGTTAAGTTGGTGGCACTGCAACAACTGTTCCTCCTTAGGACACAACATATATTTACAACATTTAAGCAGATTATTGACACAAGCATCAACTTCAAGACATTATATACTCTACTAACGATTTAGTTAATTTAGCCTTATTGTTGTTCCATGCTTTTTAGTTTTAGAAACCCGTGGATCTTGCATGTCACTTATTACAATGCATGACAACAACGTAATTAAGCATGAGATAATGTGATCTAAAATTCGGTGTTTGTATAATTTGATTAGTGCAGTAAAGCCCAAGCTAACAGAAGGAATTGAACTCTCCAAATTACAATTTATTTTGTGATTTTGATAGCTAAAATGTAATGGAATTTGCTCTTTGATTCGTATATCATTATAGTGAGTCAGGAGCCGGTACTCTTCAGTCTTCAACTGTTCCATAGAGGACATAGCTTATGGATTTAATGGCAAAATTATGGCCATTTATAGGTGGGCTTTAAAATAAATCTTTTAAAAATACTGTTGGTTCTTTTTCTTAAAAAGCCAGAGATCTAGTCATTATAAATAAGGGTTATGTTTATCTCATTTTACATGAGGTAAACATTTTTTTTTACACACACAAATATATACCTGGTTCCTTACTTTAACAATACGTTTTCAGACTTATTGCCATACTAATAGTAAGTAGTAGCCAAAAATTTATATCCATTTTTCATGATATTATGCATGGATCAGATATATCTCAAGGCAAAAAATTTCGATTCCATTCACACAAAAATGCTTGTCATTTTAACTTTTCTCTTTGGAATAATGGGAACATATTCTACAGTAGATAAGAATTTTGAACCTATACATGCCACAATGACAACCATTACCCTAATTCTGTATTTGAATCTGATTAGCATTTGTCACTAACAGTGGTTGCTTTGCTTCAACATCATTCCATCCTACACACCACTTCAACTATATAATAGACCACTACGTAGATAGTTATAGCTCTCAGAATTCCAATACGTTAAAAAAAAAAACTGAACAAAGAAGATTGCATCAGACCATTAATCCTTATTAGTGTACCATTGAATAATTAGCACAGAAACAAATCAAAGAATCATAGTTGTTAAATCATCAAATATTAATACAAAGCATGACAGCTCATCGACTATGCATCCAACCAACAATATACATAGATCAGAGTACCCTCTACTACACCAATGATTCCATGAAGGACTTCATGTTCTTCACATCTTCATCAGTTTCAGGGAACTTCTGTGGTTTAAAGAGTTTCCAAAGTCCAGCTGGATGCTTACTTTTAACTTCAACATTTCCTGAAAATCTTCCATATATTTTTTCACACTCTGGATAGGGCTTGACATAAAGATTGTAAAATCTAAGCCTAGTGGGCTTGATCATGTCCTTCAATCCAACCTCAAAACCAATTGCACCTTTTGCTTTCAAATACTCCATCACATTGTATCTAGGAACAATCTGTTTTTCAAAATTCACACCCAAGTATTCAGGAACATCAAGCAAACAATCAACACCATATTTCATCCTATGCACCAAAAACTCAATCTTCTTCTCAATATCCTCAACATCATAAGCAATCAACCGTGGTTCTTTCCACAACACCTTAAAAGCATCTCTACGAATCAAACCATGACCACACAAACAATCCACTCTCAGTTTCACTTCAAAACAAGCCCTGAATAAACCCTCTCCAAAAATCCTCTCTTTGATTGCTTCTCTGCATTTCAAACTCTCCAGCAACTTCAAACATCGCGAAAATTCTCCAATCTCCATTCCCAGAATCCTAGGTTCCCTAACAATCTCTTTTCTAACCTCACGCCCTGAAAACCCCAAACCCTTCAATTCCTGAATCAAGGGCTTCAACTTGTCTTCAACCCCAAATCCCAAAACCCTAGGATACATCCCAACAACTCGATCAACCTCATCACTGGGGACCCCAAACTCTACAAGAAACTCAATTACACAAACAATTTCCCTCTCACTCATCACAACCACACTGGGGAAACCCTCCAAAACCCTAGCAATGACAGCACCAGAAAACCCTAAACCCTTCAAGATCTCAACTTTCCTGGAAATCTCAACTGGGTCTAACTGAAACCTCCTAGAACATTGCAACAAGTTCACGAGCATCAAAGGGGAATGGCTCGGAACCCGTGATTTCAATTCCGAGAAACCCAACTCCCAATTCCTGAGGAATTGGTATTCCAACACTCCGGGGCAGTCGCGTATGAGGGAAACAAGATTCTTCTGGGGAATTCTGAAGGAAAAGAGAGTGGCCAGTGATTTGTGTAAGTGGGCAAGATCGTAATTGAAGAGAAAGGGATTTTGAGAGAGAAAGGTGTGAATGTGGGAAGTGGGAAAACCGTACATTTTGAAGAGATTGGCGAGTGAAATTTGTTTCCTGTAATGAGTGGTGGAGAAACTCAAACTCAAACTAAAACTACTTCGGAGAATACGCACGTTTCTCCATGCTGCTGTTCCCAGCACCATTGTTGTGTGCTACGGCTCTGTTCTTACCACTCACGCTCTGTTTACTTCCCACAATATCATTTTCTATGTATTGTATAACACACACATGGATTGTTTTCCGCGTATTTGATCGCACTTTTGTTGGAATGAAATTTTTTTAAATACCGGGCTGGGAAAAAAAATTAATTTATTGTAATTTAAATAAAAAATTATGAATTTGTTGCTGTTTTGAAATTATTTATGCATTTATTGTACAGTGTCGTGCTCTCGTTAGGTGTCACATGTCACGCTCCACGCAGGTGTCACCTCCACATGGGTCACACCCAAATGGGACGTGACCTGTGATACCCAATTTGAGCTGACATATGCAGTATTGATGCCCACCTGAGGCGTGAATGGTGCAAATATATCTATTTAAACCCTTATCACTCTACACACTCTTCAAAACTCTTCTCCACGATCAATCATTACTTTTGCATACAAAATTATTAGCTTATTCATAGTATTTTTATTTTATTTGTTATTCCATTTAAAAATGAGTTCACATTCTGATTATGTTCGTGTTGTGTTATATTACAATGATAGGAAAGTGGAAGGCTGACGATGTGTGATTTTTGAAGGTGAAAAAACGCCAACACATATCAAACGCAACTCAATATCAATAATTGATGAACTGTATTAGAGAATTTGTCAAAAGTTAACTCTTCAAGGTAGCCAATCTATTACTCGTATCACCACAAGGTTATAGTACTATGAACAATACATTAGTTTGCAAGTGGTGGATGATGAAGACGTCGAGATGATAATGGAAGAATTTTTCAACCAATCAATGAAAGATTATTTGGAGTTGTATGTGGGTATTGTCGGAGCAGAGGATGTTGTTTTATCGGTTAAGTCAGTTGCTTTAAATTCTCCACGTCATGCATCAACATCTATTGTTCATGCTTATCCAGTTGTTAACATTTCTGAGGGAGACGAAATGACCCAACTTGGGTTATGCATGACGGCAACGACAATGATGAAAATATCGCAATTGAAGAACGTCTTCTGGCCGAGGATGCTAGTGCTTCAGAAGGAGATGACGATGGTGATAGGTCCGCGTCTCAAATCCCAGTATACCATGATCTGGTGGAGTCTCAAATCCCGCAACTTAATGTCATGGGCTCCGCACAATTAGCAGAACATCATGAAGGTATTTTAGTAAATAACTCGTATGTGATTTAGGGTGTTTAATATATTTACAAGTTTTAATTCATATATGCAGGTGATGATGTTGTTATTCCTTTTTGGGAAGGAATTTCACATGACACATATATTGATTGGAGTTATCGGAGCGAACAAGAATCATGTACTGATGGTTCGGTTTTGGAATCGGAATCAATACAGGGTTTGCGGCAATTGGGTGACAAGTTATTTGTGAACCAGGAATTTGCAACCAAAAAGGAAGTTCAAATGGCACTGAAGATCAACCTCATCATTTCAATTACTTCCTCTATATCACTATTCATTACCTAAGTCACTATCAATTTTATTAAGCATACATAAAATTTCAGCGAACTACCAAATTCCTAAGTCACTAATTAATTCGTAAATAACCAATATTAATTCCTAGGTCACTACAACATTCCTAAGTCACTACAAAATTCCTAAGTCACTTGATATTTCTAGGTCACTAACATTTTTCTAAGTCACTAATAAATTCATAAATCACTAACATATTTCTTATCTATTACTATAATTTAAACTTATAGAAAGCAGGTATTAAAAACTTGCTTTTTTGACGGAGCTTCGCTGACCAATTTTCCAAGGAAAGGAGAGTAACGACATATTAGGGACAAGTTAGAGAGAAGTTAGAGAAAGTAAAATGGTAAAAAAGGAGAATTTTGGGATATCCATAGGTTGTAGTGGATGACGCCTGAATTAGGCGTCACTGATCATGCCTGGATTAGGCGTCACCCACCAGGGAGTGACGCCTCCTTTGAGCGTGACCCCTGCCGCCCAATCATGGCGTGACACATTACAATACACGCGTAATTATTTTTAAAATAGCAATGAATTCGTAATTTTTTTTATTAAAAATACAATAAATTAATTTTTTGCCGCCTTTTCGGTGTTTTATTTTTTTATTATTTTGTAATAAAGTAATTAACATGAATTATTTTTGCAATTTTTTTTTTAAAATGTATTAATAAGAGCTTTAAAAGTTAAAAAAATTATTTGCTTTGATAATATGTTTTTAAAGAATAACAGAAAACTAGTTTGGTTGGTAATTTATTTTTGTTGTTAATTTCATTTTATGATTTCTTTAATTACATTTAAGAATTTAAATATATTTTTTTAAAAAAAAAATTTTAAGACGAAAGCAAATTATATTACCAATCATTTTATATTTGGGGAAAGGAAGTGTCTTCTCTAATCTTTGAAAGTGATAGTAGCTCTCCGATTGATCTTATATTTTCTCACTCTTTATATCATGGTTTCTCTCCAATGGTTCATAATATATAATATCAAGATGGGTTAAGTATTTTTCATTTTAAATGACATAATTTTATGTCATTTTTAATGAAACCATGTCGTTTTGGTGTATTTTTTTATAAATTTTTATAAAATTAAAAAAAAATGGAGGAGAGAGAATACAAAAATATACCAAAACGACGTAATTTCATTAAAAATAACGTAAAATTTTGTCATTTAAAATCATAAACACATTTTTCTGTCATATCACGAAATAGTGTAAAAGAGCTTGGTCAACAAAGTTTACTCATATTTGTCGCTCTTGTAAACCATGTGCAACTCGCTAGCTAGATATACATTTCACCGTCATAATGGATTTACCATCCTCTCTTAAGCTCTTACTTGCTTTTTACATTCTGATTTACGTAGGACTTTTTTTTTTTTGTCTTTGGCTTCGGTCTTTTATTGTATTAAAAAATATGAAATAATATTTAAAATAGGTATAATCATAATATATATAAATATATATATAAGTAAGGCCTTTTGACCATTTTTTTCTTCATTAATTAAAAAATAACCATTTTCCCCTGAACCAAAACTATCCACCAACCTGTCCCCTTTTAATCGATTAAGATTGTGATTTAATCAATTAAACGGTCAAAAAAAGACTAAACGGTCAAAAAATGCATAAAACGTTGAATCGTGGTTTAATCGATTAAATCACGACAGAAACCCTATATTTACTTGGCTTAGTCTCATTTCACCTATACCCATTTTTACACCATAATCTCTCTCGTTTCTCATCTCTAACCCAACATAACAAGAGGCTATTTCGTCCCACCATCTCTAAAGCCTTAATCTTGTGAAATCATTGTCATTACACTTATATATTCCTTTGTTTTTAGGAAAATTCGAACCCTAGTCCTGAATTCCTGTGAAAGATGAGCTCAAGTTCAAAAATGTATGTTACAGTGATCTGCCATGATGGAAGGCATTTTGGAGGTCCCAACGGTGTTCGTTTTGACGGAAAAACAAAAATGTTTAAAATCAAACGGGCACTACATACAACGAGGTCAAGGGGAGAATTCACAATAAATTGGGGCTATAAGGCAGTCAATGCATTCATCAGATGATGGCCAGGGTAGAGACTACAATTGGTAAGGATGTTATATACTACATTAGTAATGATATATGTGATTATTGTAACAAAAAAAAATGATATATGTGATTACGAAGATGTGGAATATGTCATAGATGCAATTGTTGACAAAAAAATAAAATAAAACTGATATATATGTTGAAATTGATTGTGGTCAATCTTCATATGCACCTATGCATACAAGAAGTCCACAATATTTTGGTCAAGAAGAGAATGTTGTCAGTTTATCTGCACCTGCACCCGTCATAAGTCAGATAACATTGAGGGAAGAAGAGGGGGATGAGGAGGAGAATGATATGGATAGTGATGAGGAGGGTGAACCTGAGAGTGTTATTACACTAGGTGACACCTCAGATATTGACGTGGAGAGTGATTTTGACGCTAACACGAACCTAGTAAACCTGAGTTCCCCGGTTATGCCACCACTTCATGTCGACCCAATTAACAGTGGTAAGTTAGTAAATTAAAGTTTTTATTTAACATTTCATATTTGTGTTGTTGTTGGAACTGACAAAAATGTAATGATTTAGACGTAGGGCCTGAGATTGAATCACTTTAGAACGAAAGCCCACATTATTCCTTCATTATTGGGCGCACCCTAATGACGAGATGGAGATGTTGTATGGTGACGATGACTTGCACAATGGTTGGCAATTAGGATCCATTATATTTGTATCAGGAGTTTCATTCCAAATATGAAATGCAACATGCAGTGAAATTATATTGTATGAAGAAGGCTCATCGTACAACCATAGTTGCAAAAGGTGATAAACATAGATTTGTGATGAAGTGTCAACACTATGCTGATGGTTGTCCTTGGTATATGAGGGCATTGTTGCCGAATAATGGAAATATTTAGGTGGTCAGTAAGTGGAGTAAAGATCACACCTACCTAAACCAAGGACTTACCCGGGATCATAAAAAGTTGGATTCAAATATTATATGTGCACCCATTATGAGTATATATTGTATGATGTGTTATTACATATGTTATGTTTATGTTATTTATTGAAAAAAAAAATTATTGACATTATTTTGATCTTGAGTCCATCTCTAGTGTCAAGGGACTTTATTATTTGCCCGCTTCCGCGTAGGAATTGAACGGGTGCCCAAGAGTCCTTCTCTGGCATCAAGGAACTTTATTATTTTCCCACTTCCTAGTAGGAATTGAACGGGTTTCCAAAAGTCCATCTTTGGCGTCAAAGGACTTTATTATTGAATTTCTTTGCCCAAATCATTTTGTCGAAACTCGCTGGTATTATTTGCTTAAAATTAATACAAGTTAACTAAAATACAAACATGCTTCCTAACTAACTCTTTATTTGCATATCTAATTTAAATACTTTCTACTCCTACACTTGAATTTATAAACATCCCTACTAATAAAGAAAACATTTCACGAGTTCCTTATCTTGCAAATCTTAACTAAAATACCTCTTCAACTTATCTGCATTCCAATGCCTTGGAATTAATTTTCCATCCAACTGCTCTATTTGATAAGCTCATGTATGAGTGCGGACTGCTACTCAGTAGGGACCCTCCCAATTAGCAGCCAGCTTTCCATCCACCGCATTCTTATTCCCAATATCTGCCCTCCTTAACACTAAATCTCCAACTGCAAAGGATCTCTTTAACACAACTCAGTTATATTTGGTCGCTACACGTTGCTTGGTAGCCATCGCTAAATAAAAGCTTTCTCTCTTTCTTCTTCTAACAAACGTAAATCAATCTTCATTAATTCCACATTTTTTTCCTCTTTTTCTTCTTCCACCATCTTCCTCCTCTATGAAGGCTCCCCGACTTCCATTGGCTACATTGCATAAGTCATCTTGAAAGGTTTTTCTTGAGTACTAGATTGGATTGATGTCTTGTACCCCCATAGCATCTTGTCAAGCTCTTATTGGCGAATTTCGATTGTCCATTTGTCTGGGGATGTTCCACTGCTGAAAAATGATGCCTTACTCCCAATCCGACCACTACTTCTCGAAACCTCCTGTCTATAAACTAGGTGCCATTATCCGTAATGATTATTGTCGGTATGCCAAACCTACAAACAACCTTATTAAAAAGAAATTTCTATAATTTCTGTGCAGTGATAGTTGCTACAGGCTCTGCTACTATCCACTTCGTAAAGTAGTCGATCGCAACAATCAAATACTTAACTCCAGCTGTTACTCTGGGGAATGGACCTAACAAATCCATCCCCCACTTGTAAAACAGCCATGGCGAAGAAATTGTAAATAATTTTCCTGGAGGGGATTGATAAACATTGGAAAACTTCTGACACTGTTCATATCTTTTAACATGCCTTTTAGGGTCTTCCCCCATAGTAGGCCAAAAATATTCTGCTCGGATAACTTTTCTTGCCAATGACTTTCCTCCCAGATGATGTCCATTGATGCCTTTGTGAATTTCCTCCAAGATGTACTCAGTAGCCGGTGGAGCTACACACTTCAACAAAGGCGAGTTGAACCATTTTCTATATAATTGTCCCTCTAACATTACAAACCATGTCGCCTTCCTTGCTAAGGTTGCTTCTTTATTATTTCCTGGTACCTCTCCTTCTTTCAAGAAAGCAACGATTGGGTCCATCCACGTACCTTCCTCTATCATCCATACTACACTCGGAGCCTAGATATTCTGTTGTATTATGGACCTCAGACTTCCTGTAGACTTAGTACTTGCCAATTTGGAAAGTACATCTGCTCAAACATTGTCATTTCCTGGACCTCCTTGAATTCCTTCATTAACTCCTGCATTTTTTCCAAGTACTTAATCATGATCTCCTCCCTTGCTTGATAATTACCATTAATATGTGATGTCGCCAATTGTGAGTCACTATATAACTGCAGGAACTCGGCTCCAAGTTCCTTTGCATGCACAAGTCCTGCAATCATTGCCTCATATTCAGCTTGATTATTACTTGTGGGAAACTGAAGTGTTAACGATTGTTATACAGTAACTCCTTTCGGGTTCTCTAAAATGATTCCTACACCACTTCCTCTTTTATTTGAAGACCCATCCACGTACAACTTCCACCAACCTTCTACTTCTTCACTTCCTGGATGTGTGATCTTAACCACAAAGTCTGCCAGTGCTTGTGCTTTTATTGCTACCCGGGCTTCAAAACTAATGCTGAAATCCGACAATTCTACTGCCCATGCCACCATCCATTCTGCCAAGTCCGGCTTCTGCAATAGTTGCTCGATAGGCTGATTAGTCCTAATTATTACTTGATGACATTGGAAATAAGGCCTAAGCCTCCTTGCTGTTACTAGTAATGCCAAGACCACTTTCTCTACATGCTGATAACGAGTTTCAGCTCCTTGCAACACCTTGCTTGTGAAATACACAGGTTTTTGACTTCCGTCTTTTTCCTTCTCGGACGAGGACCGAGCTAATTGCCTCCTGTAAAATAGATAAATATAAGTATAAAAATTCACCTGTCTTCGGCTTATTGAGGATGGGTGGGGAAGCTAAGCTCTTTTCCAGATTCTGAAAAGCAACTTCACACTCTTCCGTCCATTCAAAACTACGTCCTTTTTTTAACAACTGAAACAACGGTAAGGAAATCTGAGCTGATTTTGCCAAAAATCTAGACAACGTTGTTACTCGCCCATTCAACTTCTGTACTTCTCTAACACTCCATGGGCTTTGAATTTCTAATATTGCTTGGCATTATCCGGGTTTGACTTAATTCCCCTTTCTGTCAACAAAAAAGCCTAAAAATCTTCCCGAGGGAACCCCAAAGGCACACTTGTTTGGATTCAACCGCACATTATGTTTTCTAGTTTGCCCATAAACTTCTTCCAAGTTGGATAAATGCGTTCGACTATCACCTGACTTCACAATCATGTCATCCATATATATTCCAATATCCTCCATATCTGCTCCTTAAACACCTTAGTCATCATCCTCATGTAAGTAGCTCATGCATTCTTCAAGTCGAAAGGCATCACATTGTAGCAATAAACTGCATCCTCCGTTATAAAAGCTGTCTTTTCTTGATCTTCTTTCCACAATGGTATCTGATTGTACCCCGAGTACGCATCCATAAAAGATAGGACTTTATACCTGGAGGCACTGTCTACCAAGTGATCAATACTTGGAAGTGAAAAAAGATCTTTAGGAAAAACTTTATTCAAGTATGTATAATCGGTACACATCCTCCATCTCTCATCTGGATTCGTCATCAGTACCAGGTTAGCTAGCCAGGTTGCATACTCTATTTCTCTTATGAAACCTGCTCTAACAAGTCCTTTGTTTTCTCTTCAATCACCTTCCTTTTTTTTCGGACATAATTTTCTCTTTTTCTGGGTAACTGGCTTTGAACCTGGCATTACTGACAAACGATGGCATGATAAAGCCGGATCTATGCCTGGCATGTCAGAGGGCTTCCAGGTAAATAAATCTGCATTCTTTCTCAACAATTCTTTTAACTCAGCTGCCACCTCATTTTCTAACTCGGAGCCCATTTTAGTGGTGTGCTCGGGTAATGATCCAAGTTGAAAATTGACCATCGTCCTAATAGGTTCCGACCTTTCTCCCTTATTTTTCACCTAGGGATCTAACCCTACTATCATCACTCATGGTTCCTTGCTTTCTTCTTCTATTTCTCCCTCTTTTTTCTCCTTCTCTACCTTGCTTCTTTCCTGCTTGACTTCATTCTCTGCCTTTCCCTTTTCTTTCTTACTTTCTTGAAGGATCTTCAGACTCATGTTGTAGTAACTTCAGGCAGCCACTTGATCCACCCTAACTGTGGCTGTATTTCCATCCTTAGCCACAAATTTCATGGCCAAATGATCTATAGACAAAAATATTTTAAATTTCTTCATAAATGGCCTGCCGAGAATAACATTATAGGCAGACACGAGATCCACCACCGCAAATGACAAAGTCACCATTTTATGAGTAGGTGCTTTGCCTAATGTTAATCTCAAAGGAATATATCCTAACTATAACACCTCATAGATTTAAAACATATAATTATAATTAAAATTTGGATTAAAGGGTAGGATTAGTGAAAATCACGAGTTCTAGTCAAAATACATAAAAAGGGTAAAACGATAATTTAATAAATATGTAACCATAAATATTAAAATGTTACTGGGAGGTATCAAATGGGAAAAATAACCCTGGAAATGGATTCAGAACGAAAAATTGAGTGGTTAGGCAAGTTTTTGGAAATTTGATGTATAGTGTTTTTACCGGATAAAAATACAGCGGTACAGTTGCACGAAAAACATGTCGAGCGAAATTTGAGCTCTAGGTTTAAATATAAGTTGAAAAAGGCACTTAATACTAAGAATTATGATCATTAATGTAATTTGATGAATTTTAGGGTTTTTGGGGAAATGTGCCAACATTGCATATATCAGGCTAAAACAGTGATTTCGTCGAATGACCAGAAAACTCTGCATTCATCTGATCAAGTACAATTAAAGGACTTTGATGAATATTAAATTTTGGATTTTATGGATAGTTTATGAATTATTTGGAGATTAATGGTTTAAGTGGGAGGTTTGAAACAATTTGAATTGGATAATGTGTCAAGTGGGACAAACCTAACTTAAACAACTAAGGCCACATGTGCTTGGCACTATTCAAGCACATTCTTCCTCCCTCCTTGCTCCATGAACTTGCGACCCATGTAGTGTGGTAGAGAAAAATTTTCTTCCTTTATTCCTTCATCAAATCTTCACAAAAATAATTCTCCCATTACATGAAATTTTAAGTAAACCACTCAACAAATCCAGCCCACAACTCCATTGCTCTTGAAAACCCTTCGATTTTTAGAAAATCCCTACCCATTGTTATGAAAATTTGGAGTCATGGCCACCATTGGAGCTTGTTGCTTAAAACATTGCTTGGGTATTGTTCTTAGTAGTCTTTGGCCTTGATTCATGGTAAGTTTCAGCACCTATGATTGTTTAATCTTTGAGATCAATTTTGAAGACTAATGCTATGTGTGGCTTGATTGATTTAGTTGGGGATCTCAAATGGATTTTGTGCATTAGATAAATGTGTCTTAGAATGATGAATTAGTGTGATTAAGCACATAAAAAGTATTTAGAAAAAGTTGATAACATAGTGGATTTTTGAATTGGATAAGCATGACTTTGTGAAATTGGATTGTTGTGTGCTTGTATAATTGAGTTGTGGATTAATTATAATGGTTAATTACATGGTGTGAGGTGTTTAATGCTTAAAAAGAAGTTGAAAATCTCTTGGCCTAGGAGGACTTGAAATTTGGCCATTAGAGGAAAATTAGGAAAAAATGATGTAAAAATTGTGTAATTGAACTTGTGACGAGTTAAATATAAATAGGTTGTATGAGGGTGTGATGCTTGGACTTTGTGAGAAAAATCACTTGGCCCTTTAATGTCATGAAATCGGCCGTAATGAGGATTATAGGAGAAAAATTGTGCTAAGTATGATTAAATGCAATTATGAGTTTGAATTGGTGTTGGGGTTGAGCTAGTAAACCATTGGAAGGGTTGTATAAAATTAACAACATAAATCTTGTGGGAATGGCCTTAAAGGGATAATTGTATGTATGTTGGATGGAGGTGTATTGTCTTGAAAAATGACTTGTGTGAAAAGTTGACTGATGATCCTATGTTGTGATCATTGTAGGTTTCCTCCCACAGATGTGATCCTTGAAGATTGAAGCTTGGAGCTTTGGGATTTCCTTTGGACCTTGACCAAAAGGATATTGGTAAGTGGTTGAGTCACTTGATGCATGATTGATTAGATGACCAATTGTCCAAAATTTAATCATCAAAATCATCAAACACTATCTGTTTTCCTATCTTCTTTAAAATAGGGTTTCTCTGAAATGGCTATACAAGTTTTCAGATGCTTTTTTTGAGCATTGCTATATTCTCCTCCTCCGGCTATAGTGCACACATGCCCGACTTGTACATGATTAGATGGGGATGAATGTGCGTCCGTCTTCTGACCTTTGTTTATCTCCTTTCTTCTTTCTCTTGGCGGGCTATAACTTCTATTGGATCTTTTATATCTGCCTTCTCCTTCCTTACATCCATTACCTTCGCCTCTGCTTACATACTTCTGAAGCTTTTCTTCTCTAATCAATTGCTCATTTACATTGCGCAAATTGAAGCAATCATCAGTAAGGTGCCCATATCCTCTATAAAACTCACACCATTTGGATTTATTTGCTTGCGCGTAACTCGATCTGATGGACGGGGGTCGCAGGATATTCTTCATCTCCATGCTTATCACCTCCTTTAGAATTTGTGCTCTCAGAACATTCAAAGGAGTAAACTCTCCTCTATATCCTTATCGAAACCTTTCTCTAACTAACCGAGGCCTCCTTTCTTCTATCTGTCCTCTACCAGCAAGTCTATCTGGTCTTCTGTTCTGTGTAACTTCTCATAACCTACGTTCAATCTCCTTTTGCGAGGCTCTGAATTATTCTAGATGAATATAATTTCGAGTTCTTTCTAACAACTCTTCTTTAGTGTTTGGCCTCTTCTTTGCTAACGAGTTTGCCAACCCTCATGGTTGCAACCCGGTAGTGAATAGCAACAAATACATCTGATTTTCCAAACCTCTAACTTGCCTAGCTTCTGCTTGAAAACGCTCATAATACTCCCTTAACTTCTCTCCAGCCTTTTGCCTTACTCAACACAAATTATGGGTGGTTTTTAGCCGCGGTCCAAAATGTGCAAATTGCTGAGTAAATCGCGACAACAACTCCCCCCAACTATTAATTGGATTTTTCGGCAATGCGGTAAACCCCTCCAGAGCTTGCTTTCTTAGAAAAATCAGAAATATTTGACATAACAGAGAATCTGTTTCTCCACACAACGACATTGCTGCTAGGAACACAGTTATAAACTCCCGTGGATTTGAGCTTCCATCATACGCTTTCATATCATTTGGCTATTTGAACTAACCCATAATGGGCTCTGCCCTTAATCTCCGAGATAATGGCATTCCAGAAGGTCCCTGAATAGCTAGTGTTACTTGGACCCTCTGCTGAAAAGGTGGCTGATATGGTGCCACACATGGTTGCATATTACCATATGGTCCTCCTGGTCCCGGGTTCATGAACTATTCTTCATAAGGTGGATCTCTGTAACCCTCATGGCGAGCTTGATGAAAATGGTAACATCCCTGGTTATCTCGCTGGTTACCCAACTGATAACGACCTCCTATGTTTCCTTGATTCCCTCTATCCCGGGCTAGGTAATACCTGGGCACTTCTTGTTGATACTCTTCTCTGCGATCATGTCTGAAATCACCTAGTTCTAGCCTTCGATCCTCCTTATATTCGTATTGTTGTCCTTGATCACGTCGGCCTTCATCTTGGCGAGCATAATATAAATGGTTAAACTCCTGCTGATTTTCCTCACGAACACCATGTTGCTCATAAAATGCATGTCTACCTTCATCTTCATGTCCGTACTCCCTTCTTTCCTGATAGTGCACATTCCTATCAGCTTCCCGAGTATACTCTACTTTTACCCGCTCTTCATTTATCTGATTCAGCTCTCGTCATCTACTTTTGTAGTCTAATCTTTCTGGAGGACTCCTTGACTCCCTCTGTAACACCCCGTGTGCACCCGGTATATTAAACATATAAATGATAATAAGCGCAACTCAATAAATGCAGAAGCTAAAAATTTCCAATTATGAACCTTATCATATTAACTTAGTAAATCTTTTTCGAAAATCGCCTATATGTAAATTGCAATAAGTAACTAAACTGAATAACTTCATAACATAAATAAGGTATCAAGTCATGGAACTACAACACGTAGACCACACATATCCTGATAAATAAATACAACTCCAGTTTGAAATAAACACAACTTATTCAAATGTGGCATGGAAAACCCCCATGCTCACCAAATAAAGAAACATAATTATCAAATCATGTCTCAAATACAATAGCCATATAAGTATAACAGCAAGGTAGAAATCATAATAAAATGGCAAGGTGCATGCATCATCTCAACTCAACTCTGGCCTTCTGTCGCTAGAAGTCTCAACCTCAAAAGTACCTGTACCTGAAAATGTACCCCCACACGGGGTGAGATTTCTAATAAGAAATCTCAGTAAGGCAAGGGATCCTCAAGAATCTCTCCACCCCAAGCTCACTTACATATGCAATATAAGTTCAACAATGATAACAATAGTATAATGGCCAAATTTGTACAATGCAGCACATGTCCATATCATGTGTGTATACATCATACTGGCTAGAGAACAAAATGCAGACATTACGTACGTCTGCAACCCACAATACAAGGAGTCCACCATGTACCTCACACACGAAGTTATTATCTTGCATGTGGCCCGATATGCTCAGGGATTACCATTTCGTGTGGAATACCCCACATACATATACATATGGAAAATGAACTACATAATAATCCAGCTCAACAACATATCCAATATTCATAATATAAACATATATATTTTCAGAAAAACACATCATGCATATAAACCATCTCTCCATGAGGTTTGGTGGAACCATCAATGGGTAAAACTGAGGACGCGAAAGCTTACCTGCATTGCCAAAATCCCTATCCGAAGGCACGGTATCACATATACACTAACAGTCACACAATCCGACAATTGCAATCTTTTTTATATCAAGAATATTATTAATAATCAGAATCCCAAATTTCATATCAATTGAGCAATGTTTTCTTTTTCGTTTAGTGCCTCAATCCCTCCAAAAGCCATAATCATAGCATATTAACTCTCTTTATCATTCATGTTTATATTTCCACTGTAACACGGACTCCCTAGGGTATCATACCCTAATTGGGGCTTCCCTACGCATCAGTACTGGTTTCTGGTCTTTCTGACAGGGGTAATCGATTACCATGCATAGGGTAACCGATTAACCTACATGATAATCAATTACCATGTGGAGTAATCGATTACCCTGTACCACGCGGACAGAACACGAAAACTGCAGATTTTTCTGCTTAATTCGCGGGTTCCATGGCTTCCAAGGTCCAATTTTTCATCAAACAGAAGTTCAAAACACATTATTAAACATTGATGTACCATATTTTACAAGAATCATTATGGTTTTCCCTTTTCACTTCACAAAATAAGCCATTTCCAAGAAAATATAAGGGGAATGGTTCATAGTTACCTATGGACCTTTGAAAACAGAAAAATAGGAAAGCTTTGAGGACTTTGAAGATGCTCCAAGCTACTGACTTGGTGTTGCATGAAAATCAAACTTAAAGGTAGGTCCTTTGTTCATAAATTTTGGTTCTTGAAGCTCCCTAGATGTAATAATGGTTCACACACTCAAAACTCAAGTTGACAGCCCCTCCTCTAATGCAAACAAAAGCTCACACTCTCAAGACATAGTTTTTCTCCCACAAAACTCAAGCTTTACAAGGAATGATGATGGTTCAATGGCGTAGAAATAGAGAAATATGGAGAAAGATAGCTTCTTGGCTAGGTTTAATGCAAAATGCTCAAGTCTTCATGAAGAATGGGAGGTGGCAGCCATGAGGATTAGCCTTGGGGGTCTGAAAACAGACCTAGGGCTTTGTGTCATTAGGTATATGTAGGAGCACTCATTTAAGCTAGCAGTACTAGTTTAACTCAAACTTTATATTCTTAAACCTAGATATTTTTCTAGGAATTTTCATATTTTTGCATTAATTTTTCGAGACACCTCACCGAATCGCGTTTTATACATGCCCAGTATTAGTTTTGACATCACTGCTTATTATTTTTACCCAAAACTTGATATTCTTAACCTAGATATTTTTCTAAGAATATTTATATTTTTATTATAATTTTTCGGGATACTCCATCGATACGCATTTATAACGTGAAGCATAACTGGTATCTGCACTTTTCATCAGAAAAACGACTTAAGTATTATTCGACCTTCTAGATAATTATTCTAATCTGTCTATATTTATCCAAAGCCAATTATGGAGCTATTTTCTAAACTCATAATTAAATTATTTAAATTCCTAATTTAGTGATGCGGGTTTTTACACCCTCGAATGCTGAAAATGATGGTCCTCTTGACAAGCTTCTCGTTGTCCCCTAAGATGAGACAATAGGATATAACTAGGAACATGGGATTGTGAACCTCTTCTGAGATTCCTCTGGCATTGCCCGTTCTCCTATCGTAGTCTTTCTTCCGAATGATGCCTCATTCTTCTCCCTTCATTATGGTGTCTATTCCTTATATCTTCTGTTAACTGAATTAGTGCATGTCCAGTTGTGTTTAAAGAACGGCTCCTCACATTGGATTGGAAAGAATTTTCTTCTTCCTCTCCAATGAGAGGACCATTTTTTATTCTACGCTCCTCAAGGTTGTTACTAGCCATTAACAAGGTAGGAATAATTTTACAGTCCTCACAGACGATGGCGCCAAATGTTCTGTATGAACATTAAAGGGTTAATAATCTCATGTGTGTCATTCATTAACCTACTTATGATATATATATGGTCTTGGTTAACGATTATAATGATCGTGGATAGTTAATAGGGATATGGTTATTAAGATCATGGTAGGACCCACGAGTGCTAATAAAACATGGGTTAAGGCCCATATTTCAGGCTCCTATCATGGGTTCTTTGTATATAGGTTAAAAAACAAGCCAGTTCATCTTGTCCGGTTACGGGCCTTATTTATGCTTAATGAAGCTCAAGATACAAACCCGGACAAATATCTTATATCTAGTAACACTATTATTATTATTATTATTATATGGGTTTTCGTGTTGTACTTTAACATGACATAACAAAGTTTCCTACACACACAACATTTTGTGGGCCCACACTTTTTAAAATAAAATAAATAAGTAAAAATTAAGGCAGCAAAACGAATCTCTATAACATTAGACACTCACTTTTTCTAACACATAACTCTTGTAAAACTCTTATTATATACGTAAAACGACTATACAATGAAGAACTAGAAAAAAAAAAACGTTCTAGTCCCTATCTGAATCTCCATTGGCTACACAATAGTCTCCTGAAAGATTCTTTTATCCAAAAGTTAATTACATTAAATCACATGTCAAAGTGAATTAATTTCATTCACACATTAAAAAATACAACTCATGTGGCCAAGCGTTTCAATTCAAAGCATCACTTAATTTTAAAAAAATATTTAATTTATTTTAAAAAAACTCATAAATGTATGTACTAAAATGACATAAGTAGCATTGAACAAAATAATCATAATAAAGTCTACCAAAAAAATAATAATCATAACAATAATTATTATAATAAAAATAATAAAAATTTCAACCTCTCCCCTCTCTCCACGGAGCCTGATTAGATTAGGACTCACTCTTTTCCTTGGTTTGTTTTTTTAACCATTTTTCACTCACGCTGTGACATGACATTATATATAATTATAATTATATATACTATTTTTATTTATTTATTTTGCATGAACTAAAAAACGCACACAAATCCCAATAACCATGTTTTCCCTGTTATATTCGATTATTCACTTTCTGTCCTTGCTAGCACAGCACGGAATAGAGTGAGTTAAATAGAGAGAAAACAGTGTCGTTTTTTCAGTGGTGTAGTGCGTTTTCTTGAGCGATTAGTGGTTGCCCCTTAATTGATTGTGTTGTCAAGAAAAGAAAAGAAGAATGAGGTGGGAAAAGGTAGAGTCTGTAAACCCCACAAGAGAGGGACCGGGGAAGAGGTGGGGTCACACGTGCAACGCCGTTAAAGGTGGCAAACTTCTTTATCTCTTCGGCGGTTATGGCCACTATAACTGTCAGACCAACCAAATTCACGTCTTTGACACTGGTCTGTCTCTCTCTCCTCTCTCCCTCTTCTTTCTTTCACAATCTTTTTGTTTTCTTGCTTGCGTCCCTGTGATGTTCTTGTTTTTGTTTTTTATTTTTTTTTACGCTCCCCTGTTAAACCCGACTTGCGAGCCTTACTCTCTTGTATAAATGCAAGGGTAAGGCTTCGTTAGTTGCGGTTCTCCTAGGAAATTTGAATTTTGTTTCATTAAAATTGTTTGCATTGTTATTTGCGTTTTTTCCTTTTCATTATTTTCTCTTCCTTTCAGTGTTTGTCTAGTCAGTCTCGCTTTTTGAATGTTTGGTTAATTTTTTTTTTTTTTTTTTGGGTATTTGTTATTTGGTCCCGATGCTTATTGATTTTGATATGATAAGCTTTTACTAATGGGAAATCTGTTATCTTTTGGGACTAAGATTTTTATTATTTTTTATTTTTTGTTGAGGATGTGGAAGTGAGAATTTTATGTTTGGTTGTCAGAGAATGATATAAATCATTAAAAATGTCTTCATCCAACACCTTAAGATTTTGGGTTGAATTGAATTAGTTTTTTTATATGGTATCAGAGCTTCGATGACCCTAAGATTATGAGTTCAATCTTCAACACCCCGC
Organism: Gastrolobium villosum; assembly: GCA_032173675.1. Lineage (NCBI taxonomy): Eukaryota > Viridiplantae > Streptophyta > Magnoliopsida > Fabales > Fabaceae > Gastrolobium > Gastrolobium villosum. The sequence goes on along the minus strand of JAVKPL010006053.1, from coordinate 25,826 downwards.
ATGAGGGTGTGCATTTGAGGGGATGTGTAGAGAATAATATAAACTATTAAAAAAGCTTTTACTCAACGTCTTAAGATTTTTAGTTGAATTAGTTCTTTATATACTTACGATGTTGAATAGTGTGTTAATTTATTATTCTATACTTTGTGTTCTTTAATTTTTTTTATTTTATGCATTTATTGTTTGGTGATTTGCAGTGAAGCAGAGTTGGAGCCAACCTGTGATAAAAGGGTTACCACCCACTCCTAGGGACAGCCATAGCTGCACTGTTGTTGGTGAAAATCTATTTGTGTTTGGGGGTACTGATGGGACGAAAGTGCTGAATGATTTGCATGTGCTAGACACTTGTAAGTCATCATTCTAATTGTGATATCTATACTATAGGATGGGACATTGTTGCTGGCTTAATTTTTATACACATCAAATCTTCAGAAACCTGAAATATTAAATATATGAGTTTTGGCTGAAGTTGAATGATCTCCTATGTGTACAAATGTACATTTTTGGTATTGATTTTAAGTTGTTTTCTTGGATGATGATGATGATGATGCTGAAATTTATTGCTTAAATTAAAAGCTGAGAATGTTATTCTACCTATGCCTGATTGCATGCACGTGCACCCGTATGACTTTACTAATTGTTTCACTGCATTGTACTCACTGATGTTAATTTATACACAGCTTCACATACATGGATTTCTCCAACTGTAAGAGGAGAAGTACCAGATCCACGTGAGGGTCATAGTGCAGCACTTGTTGGCAAACGGCTATTCGTATTTGGTGGTTGTGGAAAATCTGCAGATAATATTCATGAGGTCTACTACAATGATCTTTACATATTGAATACAGGTGACTTTCCTTTATCATGCTGCCAGTTATTCATCGAGCTAGTTCACTTCACAATTTGTATCCTTCACATCTATGTGAGACCTCACTTAGGTTGATTGATAACAAGTATTATGAGATTGTCCAAGACTTCTTATCTTAATGATTATTTTCTAAAACATATGTTAGAACTTGGAATGCTCACACTACCTGGCATGATTGTAGAGGCTCATTATAATTTCAGTTGTAAAGAAACGACTGACAGATTGATCTCCATTCTCTGTTAGAAATACGAGTGTTCGGTTCAGAGTGCTAAAAGGCTGAGCTATTTAGTTGGTTTTTTATTTTCCTCTTTCTATATTTATATTTGCATTAGAACTTTGTCTGTAGCTTTTGAATAATGGATCAGATGAGAAAGATACTAATAATTTCTTTTCACTTGTAGAGACGTTTGTTTGGAAGTGTGCTACAACATCAGGCACTGCACCATCTCCTCGTGATAGCCATACTTGCTCATCTTGGAAAAACAAAATTATTGTGATAGGCGGTGAAGATGAACGTGATTATTATTTGTCTGATGTCCATATCCTTGATACGGGTATTAATCTATGGTATCTGAGGTATAATTATTAATGCACAATAAAGGGACATTTATCAGAATGTAACATTTTCTTTGAAACTTCTGTAAATGTAGATACTCTAATTTGGAGGGATCTGTGTATGTCAGGCCAATTGTTGACACCTCGTGCTGGTCATTCTACAGTGTCTTTTGGCAAGAACTTGTTTGTTTTAGGCGGGTTTACTCACGCCCAAAGTCTATACAATGACCTGTATATGCTTGACGTTGGTATGTTTAATATAGATTCCAACATGTTAGTGTATAAGTTCCTGTTATGTTATATTTTGGTTTAGATAAACACAACCATAAACAGCAGCTCCAACTTTTTCATTGTATTTGTTTGTCATAAATCATTTATTGTTTGTTTGTTCTTCAAGTAGTGGCATGATATATTTATTAATAATCATTTTGTGTCCTTCATATCATCTTTCCTTTCTGACTGAGAGCAGATACTGGTATGTGCACGAAGGTGACAACGACACCTAATGGTCCTTCTCCCAGATTTTCTGTTGCTGGTGACTGTTTAGACCCATTTAAGGGTGGTGTTCTTGTATTCATTGGTGGTTGTAATAAAAGTCTTGAGGCCCTGGATGATATGTACTACCTATACACAGGTTCAGCAAAGAGTCTTGTTTTTTCTATTATTACATTTACTGAGTAATTTTTTCATTCTAGTCTTCTCTAGATTATGTAGTATGTAACAGAATCATGTTTTTATTAATAATATATTTCTTACTTTCAGGGATTGCTCGGGAAAATGAACTGAGGCCAGAGAAGTTATCTTTAAGGAAGCAATTGAAGCTGAAATGCCAAGAACAAAATCTCAATCTTGTCGAAAACCAAGTTCTGGTTAGATATGGAATGGGTGCTGATAGTAGCCAGCCCATGACAGGATTCAATTATGGCCAACCAAGTAAGAACTTGCCTATATATATGAAATTTCTGATTCAGGAATATAATAAAATCATAAGTTTTTCCTTAAAGTGATATGGTTTTGGCCTGTCATTCTTGTTATACTGGATTTAGGAAGTTCCTCAAATGTATATTACTGCTTACACTTACATGTTCTCTTGTGGAAATGCATTTTCTTTGTTGTCTACAGATTTGGGCCATTTGAGTAGTTAATTTAAGGCAGTCAGAGTTAGTGTTCTTAGTTGTGCTGAAGTTAGTGTTAGAGTAGAATTTGTTCTTCCAAACGGTATGTGTTAATTCTGAGATATGTACTGTAGTTATGGCAAGTTGTTCTTGACTAAAATTGTTATATCCCCTCTAAAACTATAGACTGTTTATGAGCCAGGAGGATCAAAAGAATGGAAAATGATGTCAGAATATTTACATTAAAAGTATCACTGGAGGAATCTAAATATCCATTATAATGACCACAGGTAGACTAAACATCCCAGTAAATCAATCTCTGCCTCCTTCTGGAAAGGAAATGTTTCAAGCCAGTCTTACTCAAAACATCTCGGGAGGATATACTATTGAAACTGTTATTGATGGAAAGCTTCTTCGTGGAATTCTGTTTTCAAACAAGCCAAACCCCCTGAACCCAGCTACTCTTTTCAGTAGGTATGTCGTCTTCCCATCCCCACCCTCTCCCCAGTTTCATTCTTTCTCTGTACAATTTATTACTACTATTAAGCTCCTTTTTTACTTTTGGGTAAAAATTTGGTTTTAATTTATGCTTGATTCTCAAAACAGGAAAAGAACTTCTGGTGAAACTGTAAATGTTGTCTCAAATGGTGTACATCCAAAGAATATAAAGACATCTAAAGTGTTTAGGCATGATAGAATGGATGATATTCCTGAAGTACAGGGAGGCGGTTCAGAATCTCAAGATCACCACATGGAAGCTGTTGCTATTATATCAAGTGACCCAACATCTACTGGTCCTTCTGAGACTATTAAGGTCACTTTTTTTTTTTTCATTTTACTTCTGTTGAATAGAGTTTGTGGCATGCCTCATTAGTGGTTTAGAGATTAATGAGAAGAAATAATTTTAGAGTAAAAAAATTGATTAACAGAAGGATTCAGTTGAGCTTATGCTATTGAAAGAAAGTTGGTTTTATTTGAGATTGTGTTTTATTTAACATTGCTGGAAGTTTGTGAGATTATTGAATTGCTGAAAAAAATTTCGTGGGGTACTGCACATGGTTTGCCTATATGCACTGTGCCCGTGCAAGGAATGCTCTTAATTGCCACTGAGTTTTAATTTTTAGATGATATACTGTATATTTGCTCCTTGCAAATGAATGGATGATGCTCTGTTTTCTTTAAAATTACATGAGACCTACACATGCTTGTGAATGGTGTCCCTATAGGCACTCTGCGCGGACAAGAAAAGCTCTGAAATGCCACTAAGTCTGTGCTCCTAGAGCAAAGTGATGTTTTATTTCTTAATTTTCTTCCCAATACAACCTTACTTGTACTATGATATATAGTTTATCTTGATCTACTTCATGTAATACTTTTTGGGATATCTGTACCAACAAGGTTTTGCCTTTCTTTCCTTTGTTTAAATTATGTCCAATTCCTAGAGTTTTCAAATAAGGGATTACTCACTTGGTTGAAAGATCACCTTCCTGGGTGTGATGTGCATGAATCTCATGCCAAGTATGAATTACTGTGTCCTAATTGGTTTTTGATGTTCCAAAATATAATGGATTACAAGCTAAGAAAGCGTATCCTTGGAATGTTTGGGTTGCTCTTGTTAGAATATGTAGAAGATATCATATAATATTAAGTTTATATCTTAAGATAGTTTAGAGTATACTAGAGGACTCTTAGAATTGATTTCCGTATTTTCTTAGATTTCATGATTTGTTTATTTAATTTAGGATTCTACTAGTAGTATAAATAGGGATTAGGCTATGTCTTTTGTATCACACGTTCAATATCAAATCAATCGGACTTTGTTCTCTCTTTTCTTCCTTCCATATCTGAACCCTATAATTTCAATAGCTCTTTTGTGAGGTTTCTTTTTTATATATCCATCACCATCCTGCAGGTTTCTCTCAACTGGGATCCAGAAACTGTTTCTTTAAATCAAAGTGATGATGAAAAAAATGGTACACCAAAATCCTTAGGTGAAAACTCGAAAAATGATAGAGCAAATGATGTGATTCGTTCTGAAGGTGAAGTTCAAACTGATGATAATACAAATGCACCAACTTCCAACGATGAAGTTCCAAGACTGCCAAGACATGATCAGAAGAGTGATGCACCAAACTGCAACACTGATGTTACTTAATGAATGATTTGGCACTGTCTTGTTTATTTAAGTGTTTTGCTTATAGTGGACCACATTTGTCATAATATAAGATTTGTTATACAAAGAGAGGAATTGAAATCCAAGGATTTGATTTAAACATTTTGAGTTTTTGAGCCTATTTCTTGTGATATATAAAAAGGACCATTGGCCCCCCGAGATAATATTAATTTTCCCCTGAATACAGGTGTAACGAGGGATTGCACAACTCCAAGGACAGAAGGACACAATGAACCTGCAAAATTTATTTGAATTTAGGAGATAATGTTTGATGATAAAGAAGACCTTGTCTACTTGGCGTTTGTACATTCCTCTTCTGAAGGTGACAATAGATGCACATAACAGTTGATATACACAAACATCGTGCTAACTGGTGGGATATACTGATACAGTGATACCTATTCACTGACACAGGCCTTGATCTGAAATTTACTGAGCAAAACCATTGTTACCTTGGGTATAGGTACTAGGCAGTAGTAGAACTAGTTCTTGTTTGAAACTAGTGAGTTATCCATTTAATTTTATTCCTGCCTTCATTCCATTGCAAGGAATAAAAAGATTTTGTTAAGAGGTTGGCTACTGAGGCCATCTCATTTTTCCCCCTTCTTTTGTGAGTATCATTATTTTTGCAAAACTGTAGCCCTGCAGGTATGAATATGGGAGTATTGTTTTCTTATATCGTTCTTGTCTAGAATAGTATTGAGGCGCTCTATTTTGTGTGTGTGTGTGTGTCCATTTGGTTTGATAACGGCTTCAATTTGTTGTGTTGCAAATCTTCAATTTCGGTCTACTGTGTCTCATGTTAGTAGCATTCTTTTTTCTTTTTCGGAAAACATTAGTAGCATTCTTTGTTCTGACTTCTGAGTTGTCTTTCAACAATTCCCGTGCTGAAGAAATTCTAATATGAACTCAGTTCGTTAAGGTGTTTTATTATTGCGATATCTAACGCAATAGGAGGTAATAATCTTCTATTATAGACACAAGTTTAATGCGTCCCAAACTTAAAAAAGGAAAAAAGAAAAGAAAAGAAAATGAAGGCTAAAACTTCTATGGATATGTGGCATGAGAATCATGCAACATGAGAAAAGTATTGTCTCCTATTATTTATTTATTTTTGTGTAATCAACATATGCTTTATTATTTTTGTGTAATACCATTTTTGGTCATTAACAAAAAACACTGTCCACACTTTAGTCCCTTACACACAAAAAATAGTCTCGAGGTTCCTAAGAAATTCAAAGTGGACCCATTTAATTGAAATCGTGGTCCCTCACAAATTCAGAAAAGACCCACACTGGTCCCTAAAAAGGACTAAAATGGTCACTTGGAATTTCATAGGAACCAACCGACTAGTTTTTTTTGTAAGGGACTAAAGAGGGAACCATATTTTTTTGTTAGGGACCCAAAAGAATATTTACTAAAAAATAAATAAATAACTGTCTTAGAAACAAAAGCACATTCAAACGGGACTTATGTATGACTGGTAGTACATATGTGCTGCACAAAAATATTTTTGCCACAACTACAAAAATATTTTTCTAATAAATGAAATAACCTATAAACTTAATATCTTTAAGTTTTAGGTTGAGATATATAAATCTAACTTATGGATTGTTGAATTCCTTACTAAGTACATTGTTGTTGATCTCCTCTATCAAGGGCTCCTTGTCTATAGTAACAAATGGGATCAAAGCCCATGATTTGACATGTGTCAATCAAGTAATTGATTGAGCCGAATATTTACAAAATGATTATTAGTATTTGGGTTTCTATTATTCAGAACTTATTGTCTCGACTTGATCAATTTTGGTAATAATACTATAAATAATAAAAAAAAAATCGCTTGGGGGAAAATTGACAAATTGTACGACTTACACTTAAGTGATAAAATTCCAGATTGGTAAGAATATATGCAAAGAGCATATAAGTTAAATGATTGATAAACCTAACATCTTAAAAGTTTTTGAATACTTCTATCTATACTAGCACTTATAGTTTGATTGTGAATAAGTATTCTTATCTACCAACTATTTTAATTCGGATATAAGATATGGGCAAGTTATATGCATTATCCCCTCCCAAAATTGGTGACAGTAACCTGCTAACCAATTATTTCCAAAATTCCATCCTAGACATCTGTAATGAACGCTAACAATCTAACCCCACCTTACTAATCCAATGTCACGAATTGTTCTATACTTGTCGACATCAGAACTAAATGAAACTATTCTTACAATCCAACCACACTAATTACATTGACTTCTTCCTCTCTTTTTCCCTTACTTATTATAATCAACTCAATTTTAAATATAGTATTACATACACAAATAAACCAAGATTTGTGATACCTACATGTTTAAAATTTTAAATAATTAATATTGGCAAACTCACATAAAATAGCTGGTTCATTAATATGCTTCTATTTTATTTTATTAAAAAAAAAAGGAAACAAAGCTTTTTAAAAGCTAAATAATGTCTACGATTTTAGGTCAACTTCGCGCACAGCTAAAAATCTTAAATGTAATCCTCAACACAGAGAGGATGCTTTCATTCTTTTCAAGTTTCCAACAATTAAGTAATTAACTGGACCTTACGGTATAAGCCATTATAAGGTAATAGGCCTTGCTTCATTCTCAAAACCTTCATCTTTTAACCCGGCGTACTCTTCCTTGCAGAATATACCCTATAAGCCGCCAGTCCAACTACGACCATCGCAACCCCAACTGCAATATGATGGAGGTAATAAAAAGATGACTTTGTTAATGTTTATCATCTCTCGTTTAACATGACCTTATGAAATTTCCTACACACATAACATCTTGTGGGACCCGCAGCAAAAAAAAAAAAAAAAACTCTGGCATGCAAAACGAATCTCTATAACATAACACAATCATTTTTCCTACAACATAATTCTTATAAAACTCTTGTCTAAATAGGCCTATTATATTGTTATTTTTGTTAATTCTATACAAGGCTTAAACAAAAAGTCATCCAAACCCCGAGCAAAAATGATCAAAAGTAGAAGCAAATACCCGAAACAACAGCAGATTTAACATTCAATAATATCGGAGGCCCAAACAAGGGTGGCTGTTTCATGCAACAAGAACATGGCTCCCAAGAAGGCATCTCTCTAATGTATTGAACTTAGTAACTCTCCAATGTAAGAACATGACCCTAAATTGAAAAGCTAAGAGTATGCTTTTCAGTCTTCACTCTTGCTTGCAAAGTCAGTAGAAAAGGTTGACAAATATAATTTTCAAAATAAAATTGAAACAAGTGCATACAAAGGTAGAAGATGAACTCCAAAAATATCAAGTTTCTAGCTACAAGTATGCAACTAATAGATTAATTGAACATATATCAAAACTAGCCCCTTTATTAAAATGTGCAAGAAAGCAAAGTCTTATAACAAAAGAGTGGAAACTAAATAATTATACAGCTCAACAGAGTAATCACATTTAAATCAATCAAAGATAATATATAAAGTGAAAGGAATCAAACTTCTGTTTGGAATGGGTATCTTGGTGGTAAGTTAGCTTTATTAGTTTTTATTTTTCAAAAAAATTTCAGCATACTAGCTAGACATTGATAGACTAAACATCTTATGCTACCAGTCTTGTAGTTCACTAGTATGGGAAAATCAAACCAATGCCTTGTTTGTCTTTCTTCTTGAGCCAATTCTAATATAGTTTTTGGGAAATGAAAATCCAAAATTTCGAAACGGAATAAAGAAAATATTTAATTTAGAAGTCATTTCTTTTGTAAGCATCACCTTAAAAATGTTACCAAACATCAGGTGTACAGAATCTAGTACAACGGCTATAGGGAAGGAGTGAGATCCTCAATCTCTCATTTGTTCCATTCAAAGATGACATAAAATAAACATCCACGCAAAATGCAAATGTCTAAAAAAAGAAGTTCCCCAACATAGTACATATAAAAAGGGAAACAAGGTAATTGAAACTGACTTCTAATTTTCTAAATCAAATTTCAATCTGAAGGACAAAAAATACATACACAGAGACTAGTACTTGATATGTATCAATATTTAGAAAGTTTGAATGAAATCATAAATCCAAAACATGTCATGTTCACCAGATTAAATAAATTTTTATCCGACCATCTAATAATTATGTACACCAATATGCACACTAAATTATGCACACGATCATTGCAAAGAAATAAGCCATTCGAAAATACCCTAGTTGACTCTTGTATAGCCCTTGGAAATGAATCCAGATCATCTTTAGCTGCAACTATAAGGCAGGGCACCTCAAAGCCAGTATCTTCTCCATGACCAGCGATTTCTACCAGAGTTCCGATGTGTTGGGCTTCCTCCTTCAATGCTAAGCCCAAGCCCATTTGAGGGGTTTTCCTAAAATACCCCTAACCCTAATTCCACCTCTTATAAATACCCATTGTTAGGGTGGAGGCTAAGATATGTGAGAAGATTGATTTGAGAAAAATTTGAGAGAAAATATTTGATTGTTTGAGCAAAAGCTTCATGCTTTGCATTTGAGAGATCTCTAGGGAGAGTTTGAGAGAAACATCTCTAGCGTAGTTTGATTATCACCATTGTTGGAGAGGTTGAGTTAACCACCACATTGGTGTATTTGATTATTGTAACCATTATTCTCATAGTGGATTTTTGATCTGAACTAGGTCCCGTGGTTTTTACTTTTTCATTGGAGAAGGTTTTCCACGTTAAAATCTGGTTGTGTTCTTCTCTCTCCTATCTATTTTTGATTTTTCCGCTGCTCAGTCTGACCTGTTGATATACAGGCCGTGGTACTGCCGAGATCCGAGCTCCGGATCTGGTTGATTGACTTCCGCACAAAAGGCTTTCTAGCCGAGTTTGAGGGAACCGAGTTCCCAACAGTGGTATCAGAGCCCGAGTTCTACGAGTTCTGAGGGAGACGAGATGGAGACCAGTGGCATAACCCATGATGGAGATATGTTCAAGCTGACCGCAGACAATTTCACGTATTGGAAACCAATGATGGAAGATCATCTCTACTGCAAAGATTTGCATGAGCCCATTATCCTTGATGAGAGACCGGCAGGCAAAACCGACAAGGAGTGAGAGATTCTGAGTCGTAAGGCGGTAGCTACGATCAGAAAATATATTGACAAGAGCCTTTTTGAGTACGTGTCTGAGTTCACGAACGCGTATGAATTATGGACGAAGTTGGAGTCCTTGATTCAGAAGAAGACTCCCAGGAATAAAGCACACCTGGTTCGCCGACTTGTGAAGCTAGAATACAAGGACGGCATGAGCATGATAGAACACCTCAACACCTTCAAAGGTATTGTGAATCAGTTGTCAAAAGCTGATATGAAAATTGATGAAGAATTGCAGGCATTGCTGCTGTTTAGCTCGCTGCCAGAAAGCTGGGATACTCTGGTGGTGACTTTGAATAATTCGACTCTAGATGGAAAGTTGAAGATGGATGTCGTGACAGACAGCCTCCTGGGTGAAGAATCCAGAAGAAAAGAACGAGGTAGTTCGATCACGTCTGAGGCCAATGTTGCAGAGAACAAAGGGAAATCTGACTCCCGGGGTAGAAGCAAAAGCCGGGGTCGAGATCGTGATAGAAGAGGAAAGTCCAAAGGTCGGTCAAAGCCGAAATATGATTTGAAGTGCTTTTACTGTGGAAAGACAGGTCATAAGAAGCCGGGCTGCTGGACCCTGCAGAATGATGAGAAGAATGGTTCTGTAAAGCCGGATCAGATTATTCCCAAGAAGAGGGAAGACTAGAGCACCATTGCGGTGGCTGCCACTCCTGATGCCGAGATATTCCTCCTAGGTGAGGATAATTATTTGAATGTTGCATATGATGATTGCACTTGGATTGTTGACTCTGGTGCCTCCTTCCACGTTACTCCACACAAAGGTTTTTTCTCCTCTTACCGAGGTGGTGATTTTGGAGTTGTGAAGATGGGAAATCAGGTGACCAACAAAATTGTTGGTGTCGGTGATGTAACTCTGACCACGGATGTCGGATGCCGACTTGTATTGAAAGATGTAAGGCATGTTCCTGACATGCGATTGAACCTAATCTCGGTAGGAAAACTTGATGATGCCGGGTTAGTAAACAACTTCGGCAGTATTAGATGGAAATTGGCCAAGGGAAACTTGGTCGTGGCTCGAGGTAAGAAGGAAGGCTCCTTGTATGTGATGCAAGGAAAGATCAATGGCGGAGAAACTAATTCTGTCCAAGATGAACCGAGCTTGGAGCTATGGCACAAGTGCCTCGGCAACATGAGCGTGAAAGGGCTCCAGATCCTTCACAAGAAAGGATTACTGACCGGGTTGAAAGGCCAAGCGTTGGAGAGTTGCACGCATTGCCTAGTTGGAAAGCAGCACCGGGTTTCTTTCATGAAACCGGATCAGCCCAGAAGACGCAGGTATATTCTTGACCTCGTCCATACTGATGTTTGCTCCATGTCAGAAAGATCTCTTGGAGGAGCTCAGTATTTTGTTTCATTTACTGATGACCGTTCCCGCAAAGTGTGAGTTTATTTGTTGAAAACTAAAGACCAGGTACTCCAATCCTTTAAAGAGTTCCATGCTATGGTTGAAAGGGAGACTGGCAAGAAATTGAAGGTGGTCCAATCTGATAATGGTGGTGAGTATTGTGGCCCTTTTGATGCTTATTGCAGAGCGGCCGGGATCCGACTTGAGAAGACGCCCCCCAAAACTCCGTAGTTGAATGGACTTGCTGAGAGGATGAACAGGACCATTGAAAAGAAGGTCTGAAGTATGTTATCCAATGCCGGATTGCCGAAATCATTCTGGGGAGAAGCCGTCAAAACTGCGGTTGACTTGATCAACCTCTCACCATCATGACCACTTGAAGGAGAAATTACAGAAGAAGTCTGGACAGGTCGGAAAGCGGCCTATAATCAATTAAAGGTATTTGGATGCCGAGCTTTCGTGCATGTCCCTAAAGATGAAAGGGCAAAACTTGACGTAAAGACTAAAGAATGCATCTATCTTGGTTTGCCGAGTCGTGAGTTCGGGTTCCGACTTTGGGATCCAATCAATAAGAAGATCGTGAGAAGCCGAGATGTGGTCTTTCATGAAAATGAGACCATTTATGACATCTCGAAGCCCAAAGTCCGGGTTTCTGTCAGACGTGAAGAACCCATCCCTCCTGTCCGAGCTGAAGCAGGGGGAGAAAATCAAGAAAATGATGAAATTGATGATCAACAAGCTGATGATGAAGTCCGAGTTGAAGATGAGATCCGGGATGAGAATGATGAACCGGGTTCTCAAGCTGAAGAACAACCGAGATATCCAACTCGAGAAAGAAGACCCTCTACAAGATACCCATCTGATGAATACACCGTTATAGCTGAAGACGGTGAGCCTCAGAGTTATGATGAGGCTGTGACGAGCTCAGAGAAAGAAGAATGGGAAAAGGAAATGCAAGACAAGATGAAGTCTCTGCACGAGAATCAGACTTATGAGCTGACTGAGTTGCCTGAAGGAAGACGAGCTCTGAAAAATAAATGGGTGTACAAGATTAAGAATGAAGAGAACGGGCAAAAGCCGAGATACAAAGCCCGGATTGTGGTGAAAGGCTGCAATCATAAGAAAGGAGTAGACTTTGAGGAGATTTTTTCTCCTGTGGTGAAAATGACCTCGGTCTGAACTGTGTTAGCTATGGCAGCTTCGATGGACCTCGAGGTAGAACAAATGGACGTGAAGACGGCATTCCTTCACGGAGATTTAGAAGAAGAGATTTATATGGAACAACCTGAGGGGTTCCAAGCTCCAGACCAAGTAGATTTGGTATGTCGATTGAAGAAGAGCCTCTATGGCTTGAAGCAAGCACCTCGGCAGTGGTACAAGAAATTTGAATCATTCATGACTGATCACAAGTTTGAAAAGACAGAAGCCGACCACTGCGTATTTGTGAAGAGGTATGCGACCGGAGATTTTCTGATCTTGTTGTTATATGTTGACGACATGCTTATTGTAGGGAAAGACAAATCGAGGATAGCCGCCCTGAAGAAGGCGTTGAGCTCGTCCTTCGCAATGAAGGACCTCGGCCCTGCAAAGCAGATACTCGGAATCAAGATTATCCGAGATAGACAAAAGAAGCTACTGTGGCTAAGTCAAGAAAAGTATATTGAGAAGATATTGAAGAGATTCAGCATGGACAAAGCCAAGACAGTGAGCACCCCCCTAGCCGAACACATAAAGCTGAACCAAAAGCAATGTCCGAGATCTGATGAAGACAAAGAAGAGATGCTGAAGGTCCCATATCAATCCGCCGTCGGAAGCTTGATGTATGCAATGGTTTGCACCAGACCCGACTTGGCATATACTGTTGGAATGGTAAACCGGTATTTGTCAAACCCCGGCAAAGAGCACTGGGAAGCAGTGAAGTGGATCTTCAAGTACCTCCGACGTACCACCGACTTATGTCTCCGTTTTGGAGAAGGCAAAGCCGAGTTGCAAGCTACTCGGATTCTGATTTAGGGGGAGATTTCGACTCGAGGAAGTCGACTACAGGTTACATGATGAGATTTACCGGAGGAGCTGTCTCTTGGCAATCAAGACTTCAGAAATGTGTTGCACTATCGATAACTGAGGCTGAGTACATTGCCGCGACTGTGGCAAGCAAAGAAATGCTATGGATGAAGAAGTTCCTTATGGAACTCGGCCATGAACAAGACAAGTACGAGCTGGGTTGTGACAATCAAAGCGCAATCCATCTTGCGAAGAATTCGACCTATCACTCCCGCACTAAGCACATTGATGTGAGGTATCACTGGATCCGGGATGTGGTGGAAGGTGGAGAGCTCGAACTCGTCAAGGTGCACACTGACCAAAATTGGTCTGATATGATGACGAAGCCGGTTCCAGCAAAGAAATTTGAAGACTGCTGTGAAGGAGCCGGGTTGATGCTGAAGCCGACGCATTGAAGTCGGAGGGGGGAGATTTGTTGGGCTTCCTCCTTCAATGCTAAGCCCAAGCCCATTTGAGGGGTTTTCCTAAAATACCCCTAACCCTAATTCCACCTCTTATAAATACCCATTGTTAGGGTGGAGGCTAAGATATGTGAGAAGATTGATTTGAGAGAAAATATTTGATTATTTGAGCAAAAGCTTCATGCTTTGCATTTGAGAGATCTTTAGGGAGAGTTTGAGAGAAACATCTCTATCGTAGTTTGATTATCACCATTGTTGGAGAGGTTGAGTTAACCACCACATTGGTGTATTTGATTATTGTAACCATTATTCTCATAGTGGATTTTTGATCTGAACTAGGTCCCGTGGTTTTTACTTCTTCATTGGAGAAGGTTTTCCACGTTAAAATCTGGTTGTGTTCTTCTCTCTCTCCTATCTATTTTTGATTTTTCCGCTGCTCAGTCCGACCTGTTGATATACAGGCCGTGGTACTGCCGAGATCCGAGCTCCGGATCTGGTTGATTGACTTCCGCACAAAAGACTTTCTAGCCGAGTTTGAGGGAACCGAGTTCCCAACACGATGATGTCTTCCATGAGGACTCATCAAACCTAAAATGAATATCAAGTCAGCTATATAAAGGGCCGACCCAGTTCAAATGCCCACTTCGTGAGTGTCTGGGGAAGGGAATACTCTAGGCAGTCTTTCCCCTGCTTTTTGCAAAGAGACTGATTCGAACCCGCGACCTGACACACCACGGCAAGCAAGCTTACCGCTGAGCCAAGCCAAGTCAGCTATATACAACCAACATTTTCCAAGTACTTAATATGAGTTGTCTACACCTAACACCACATGGCCATGAAATGATAGTTAACTTAAGCCCATGGATGAGTTACCAATTTAGTCGGTACTTTTGAAATCATACTATGCAAATTCAAAATGACTTAAAAATCTTATTTTTAAATTATTTTCAACTTATGCCTGTAAGTCGCAAATGTTAGTTTATAAAAACAACCTAGATATTGCTTTAGGAAGCTCATCCAAGGGCACAACAGAATTTTTCCAATTTCTTATGAATTTATTTAAACAGACTACACAAAATTAATCAAAACTTGAATTCAAGGAAACTGAGTAGAAATTTCTGGCAGTTTATAAACACTGCTTTTAAATATGTTATATAATAGTGAAATTCATCCTATACTGATACAAATATTATAATTAAAGAGAGAGAGAGATATGTTGAGTGTTCTCTAGAAAAAAAAATTGATTTCGTACTTTTTTCTGGTTTTGGGACATTGGAAAGAATAAAACCAATTCAAACAGAAAAAAATATGACCTAAGTATTTTTCACAATAATTATGTAACACAGATATCCCATACTTGTATGGTATAGTGTCTTTACTATCAGCAGTCACCTGACATGAACAAAAAACTGTGATGTCACATGAGGCCAAAAACTCCTTATTGGACGGCAGCTTTCTAACTCCGTCTTCAGGAATCTCTCTCAATACAAGATATTTTTTGTTTTCCTGCAAAAAGAAGTGATAAAACATAATCTTAGAGAAGAAACAAATGCCAAGAAAAATAAATGAATACAACAAAAGAAGACTCGAGCAATCTTGATTCTCAAAGCACATTCCAAATTAATTGAGTGATAAAAGACGCCCACCGCTCTTCTAAAAACATTATTCAGCAAAATGCAGGGACGGGGGAATAGAAAAGAAGGTAGAAGACTTGCACACCTCTGACAAAAATGCATCAAGAGATAGTCCTCCAAATGCACTTTTTTCCGCAGCATCCTCATATGGAGATCTCAGTCCAAGGACTGCAAATAAAAAACCAAAAAATATCAAATAACATTGGCACAAGTTCTTGATGATATTCAGACTCAGGAAAGGCATACAAGGACAAAATTGCCATGGGTAGAGTTTTCAAAAACATTGAAGAAGGAAAGCTAGAAATATATAAAAGATCTCGTAGCATTTCTACATTTGAAAAGTACAGCATATAATAAACTCTTTAGTGCATGGTAAATATTTGTAGCACTGTTACTGTTACTTGTCTTGCCCCAGGGCACCACAGAATTGAGCTTTTCATAAGACGACTGTTGTCTACGTTCCATTAATTTTTTAGTCGTTTAGTTCACAAACATAGACCTCCAAATTTATTCCAATTTAACATACAATGCAAAGGGAAATATAAGAATCATGTTGCAAGAATGTCACTGTTCATTCCTGCAACAAGGATCCGCGTCCGTATCTTAAGGATACGGCGTCGTATCCTGATTTTGATCTGACTTTTTTTTAAGCGTGGGACCCACACTTGATTTGTGTGTGTGTGCAGGAAAGTGCTCTAGTCATGTCACATGACAAAAAGCGAACCCAACATGAAAACCGAAACTTGGCACGTGTTATATCAATTATCAACCAAAATTGTCTAGAAGGACTATTCCTTGATTTACACATATTTAAATTTGGAAATTCCTAAACCAAACCTTAGACAGCCCAAATTCACACATATGTAATTCAAGTTATTGGCATTAATTCATAACTAATGGTGAAAAAAAAGGGTTCATACTTATGGCAAATATATCAAGTTCTCCTTAGGTTGCTCAACTTACCTGGTTTGGTGAGTTGTGGACTGCAAGTTTTCAAATTTTGTGGGTTGGTGATGGAAATTAACCACGATGGCTTGCGTTTTTTATTGTTTACAAAACTACACAGATTTAGGCTAATTAGGCCTTGTCATTCGCAGAAACATAACTTGCTTGCAAATTGCAATCCAACTCTCGTGATTCTCCATAAAATAATTAAAATATTTCGTCATAGTACCAAATTTGACAAGAAGAGCAAAAAAGAAATGAACCATACAAGATTCTGACCAAAAGTACTATTTTTAAAATATCCGCTTTGATCGCATTACAACACTTATTCATAAACATACAGGGCAACCCACAGGATAAAACCAATCATCGCAAACACTTATTCAGAAACATACAGGGCGACCAACAGGGTAAAACCTATCATCGCAATTCGTTAATGACCCCGTAAAGAACCAGCAAGTAGGAGTGTTAACCGACCGAGCCAAGCTTTGGTCTTAACGGGCCAAGCTTGTATTTAAACGTGTCCGACTGGCCTTAGCCTGTTACCTGTTACGAATATAATATTGGCTTGTGGCCTGATTTATTTAAAAAAAAAACAAAACAAAACTTGTGTGAAGCCTGTCTTAGCCTGTTAGAATGTTAAAGAATAAAAATAAGAGAACATAATTCCACAAAAAATCAATTTCCAGACAGAAACCTTAGCTTCCAATTTGCAGCAATAATTTACAAAGTCTACAATAAAAAAAATTAAAGTGAGAGAAAGTAGATAACAGGCTATATTATCTTTGCCCATTATAAAAAAAAGCCCCCGATGTAAAAACACAGAGACAAAAGGCTGATCTTTGAATAGGAAAAACAGTGGATCCGCAGGTTCCCAAATGAATTGACTTATTCCAAAAAAAGCCTTGTTCTTTGGAAGCACAGTGGAACGAATGAGTTTTTATGGATTTGTTTGTGTGAAGGAGATGAAGGATAATATAGTACAACACTAATTTCATAGATATTCTATTCATAAATTCAATATATATCCAAACAGCATAATATAGAACAAAATCATTAAATCTGTTAAACCAATAAAATGAGGTGAAGTAAATTGATGAGAGAGAGAATTATTACAAGTAGTATAAAAAATATAAAATAAATATTTATATACTAAGCTAGTCTGGGAGGCTCTAAGGCCGAGTTTCTGAATTAGAGTCTGATGCCTTTTTATTAAATGAGCTTTTATACAAGTCCAAGCCTCGTTCCAACACGAGCTCTTATTAAACGAGCTCAAGCCTTCACGAGCCAAGCCAAAAGCCCCCGGTTCGTTTAGCACCCCTACCAGCAAGAAGGTCGGCTACCAAGTAACCCCACAGTCCCTCACTACAACAATACTTGGTTGAATATTCCAGTTCCAATTTTCCAGACCGCATTCCTCTTTCCAGTGAAATTCGTAATTGAAGTTAGTAAATGAGCAACTTGATTAAATTGAACATGTTTCAATGCCCTGCAAGACAGAAACCAATACACTTTGGAATTTTAAACCCATAACCCAGAATTCCGATGCACTTGAATTACACTCAACTTGAACTTTGGTAATATATTTCATGGGCTCAATACGGCGAACAATTTATACCCGTAACACAGTACAGATACGAGTTCACAACTAAACCTGCTATAAGGGAGGGAGGGGGGGCAGATGTATATTGAACCGAACAATAACCTCTATTCAATGTTAACCTAATTCAGTGAGAAAGCAACGAAAATTAACACGTTTTGACATTTCTATTCACAAATTTGTGTTTCGCCCCTTTCAAGCAAAACTAGGACACATCAGATCCAGGGTGTTAACCTTTCGCAATGAATAAAATCACACAACACAAAGAAGAAAGCACAAATTTTTTAGTTTAATGAGTTAAAGAATATGCCGTGTATCCTTTCCCCACTAAATCGGGCATGTTTTTAAAGATCATTTACTATTTAAGCATATAAAAAAGAGAGAAGGGCGGTTTGGGTTGGGGGTGGGGTGGGGTGGGGTTTGGAAATAGATTAAGGTGAAGAACACAAGTCATAACCTACAATTCTGAACTAGCTCTTCAAAAATATCACTCAAACTATAAATAATGCAATTAGGCCTTCGATTTCTTCCCTTTGGCTTCATTAACTGGTTGGTTCTTGAAAGGAAGGAATGTCTTCCCACCCATGAATGGCCTGAGGACTTCTGGTATCTCGACTCCATCATCCTTCTGGTAATTCTCTAGAATGCAGCACATGGTCCTCTCAGTAGCCGTGAGAGTAGAGTTCAGCAAGTGAACATATTGCTTCATCTGCTCATTGCTCTGCAACAGTAAAATAGATGCAAAGGTCAACAGTTAAAATTATGAAAGTACATTCATGTATTGGGTTGAAACAGTTGAGGCTAAAAGAAAAATATTGCTCATGGCAAAATCCCAACAACAAACTTTGAACTATCTAAGTTTAACCATGGAATATCTTGGGCCCTTTAACACAAGTAAGCACCAGAATCACTTATGATTATTCTCCAAATGTTTAACAAAGATAAAAACTACTTGCCTGCTAAATAGAATTCCTAGAAATAATTTCAATGTAGAATCGATTTCATAAATTCAGATTGTCAGATTTTGGATATACAGGGGGAGGTCTCATTTTTTTTAATGGAATGAAAACTTTCAATCATAAGTTATTGAATAATGTTAATAAAGCCATCAAAATGATGAAATTAGGCAGCACTGACCTTCTTCTGTCCATATCGAATTTCTAATCTTCTGGCCTGATAGTCTGTACAGTTAGAACAGGAAACAAGCTCTCTGTAAGCTTGAGATGATGGAAACCATGCTTCTAGATCACACTTCTTTGCTGCAGCATCATTCAAAGCACCGGATACAATTGAAACAACTTGATGTGGAATGTTTAACTGCATTGAACAAAATTTAATTATATAAGGAAGGAAAATATAAAGGGGGCAAAGAAAGCAGACAATTTAGGTTGGAAAACAACTAATACATACAATCTATAAGCAACGATAACCACCGCAAAAAATATAATGAGATAAAACCAACCTATGGGTACTTGGCCAATACAGAGCACATACAATCATCAAAAAGCATAAAATGAAGTCTTAATCCTAAATAAAAAAAATAAAAATAAAAAATAGAAACAAATATAGGGATGTACTAAACATTCCACTGGTTAGACATGTTTGGCATGTCAAAGAAAAAGTATGCATATCCCCATAGTTTAATGGATTCAGTAACCATTTTAAAATTATATATTACATATTGATTGGAAATATGAACTCATATAGAATGGCTTTAAACATATTCTAGGTTGTTTAATGAGAGACTATATCACACCGCTTTGTAAAACTCCTCAGAGTTCTTTAGCATTTCCTCATGCATGTCCCAAGAATCATTGCCATTTGGGCTAGTCAGGCAAAACTGCTCCACTTTCTCAAATTGGTGAACTCGGAATATTCCTAGAGTATCTCGACCATGTGCTCCAGCTTCTTTACGAAAACATGATGAATATCCAGCATATCTGCAGAAAGCTTATTTCCAGAGTTAAAGCCAACATAGTCTTCGAAGTTCCAAAGTTAACAAGTGGCACCAAATTCATATTACCTTATGGGCAGCTGTGAAGGGTGGATCCAATCATCTAAATGATATGCACAAAGCGGCTGCTCTGCTGTTGCAATCAGATATTTGTCATCTCCTTCACCAGTTACCTAGTATAATAACTCCTTAGATATGCTCAGAGGAAAAGATTAAGGTGATCTTTGGTTTGTTTTCTAATTTAATTTTCAGCTAGTATGATCATTAATAATAACAAAAATTTCACCTTTTCATTTTGCTTCCAGTTTTTAAAGTTTTGCGAAGAAAATGGTGATAACACCGTTTGCAAACTTTGAAAATGGAAAACAAAACGAAAACAAATTGGCAATTTTTTCATTATTAATGAAGACATAGCAACTAAAAATGAAAAAAGAGAACAAATCAAACACCCCCAAGCATTAACAATTTTGAATGACACACTACAATAAAGCTATTGGCAGTTTGGCACTAAAAGGTTAACCATATTAAACAGCAAAACACCTACGCACATATTTACCAGTAAAAGAATATAAAATATATATAGAGGAATAATTAATATGTCCAAACATCACAAATTATATATGGACACCCACACAAATCATGGAATCAATTGAAGAATTTTACCTTATAAAGTTCTTCATCAAATTGGGCTAACTGAGCACACTTTGACATTATATCTTTTCTCATGAAGAAAGGAGGCTGCAATAAAGTATATCCCCTTTTGTCCAAAAAATCAAGCCCAAAGTTGATTAGAGCTTGATTTAGAAGAACACCATCTCCTTTGAGATAGAAACCTCTACCTCCAGCTACATCAGCTCCTATTATGTATCAAGCAACTTGACATAAATGATTAGGATACATTCAAAGAAGATAGCATCAGAAATGCAATAATGTTCCCTGTACTTGACTGGTGATTAACATAAAAATCTTCAGGCAATGATAGATGAAAATACAATGAATTATTGTGCCACAAGCAAAATGAGATTACAAATCAAAATACTCAATACTATCTAGAATCGAAAGAGTGGCAGATGGACATTATGCAAAACATGTACTAGTGTAATAGCTAATCCAATCATACAAATAAAATGGTTCAGGCAGTAGATAAAGAAGAGAAAGAGTGTGCAGTGAAAAAAAAAAAAAAAAAAAAACGTAAGCATTATTATAATTACAAGAACAAGACGATGGCCATGGTAAACAAATCACAACACCAAATTTCAATTCAAAAAAAAATTAAAAATCATCACTTGAACCCCAAATGAATAAACACAAACCTTTCTTTGTATCTGCTATCCCGAGAAGCTCAATTAGATCCACATGATTCTTTAGTTTAGGCTCCACTCTTTTCTCCCCCCACGACCTAACAACAACATTGTTGGCCTAAAGCATACAATACCCCATGATTTTAAGACTTGCATTAGCATGAACAAAAATAAAAGAGGAAATAAAAAATAAACAGACCTCATCATTACTGATTGGAACGGTATCGTGCACGAGGTTTCCAATTGTTTCTAATTTGGAATTCAAGAGTTTTTGAGTTTCCCCAACTTCAACCTCTTTCTCTGCTATCAATTTCTTGGTCTCCTCAGATTCACTGATAAACTTAGTTGCATCTTCACCAGCCTAACACACACACAACAACAACAACATCATTTAGTAAATGAATGTATTCAGTATAGGAGAAATGGATCACAAATGAAGATACTGACACGCTTGAGTTTGGAGACTTCCTTATTGATCTTGTTGAAGTCTTTGCGGAGATTCTCTAGCTCAAATTGACCTGAAAAAAGTAAAAAATAGCATTAATGAGATTAGATTCATGACATTGTTGTAGCTGCGGAGAGAGAGAGTACGCTTTCTCCATTCTTTGTCGAGATTGATGACGTCGTCGACTAGGTCGATGCTGGCAAAACGACGGCGTTGGGATTCGCGGATGAGCTCAGGGTTGTGGCCCTTTTCCTCCCTGAATAGGTTGATGTCCAACATCCCTAACGCCACCAACAAACCTCTGAATGAATGGATCAAAGAATGAGAGACAGTGAGAACTGAGAAGAGGGTTTTGCGATTTAAAAGTAGGGTTTCTTTTGTTTATTGCAATTAGAGGTGGCAAAGTGGGGAAAGGGACCATTTTGCCACGTTTTACAAAAAAAATTATCATAGTGTCATTTCAATAATAAATTTTGTCAAAATATCACGCGGCATAATTCACTACACTGTGTAGCAATTATGCATGCAAGTAATTCGCTACACAGTGTAGCAAAATATGCCACGTCAGAACCAAAAATGTCACGTGTCAAATTTTTAGAAATTTGCTACCTAAGTAACGAATTATGCCAAAATGTCAAAATTTGACATGTGGCATTTTTGGTTCTGACGTGCCATATTTCGCCACACTGTGTAGCGAATTACTTGCATGCATAATTCGCTACACTGTGTAGCGAATTATGCCGCGTGGAATTTTGGCAAAATTTACTGTTGGGGTGGCAGTCTGGTAATTTTTTTGTCAAAACGTGTCACTTTGGTCACTCTCCCGGCAAAGTGGGCGGTACGCCCCGTCCCGCCCCACCCCGCCATCAACCAGCCAAAAAATGAGCTAGCCTGCCCCACTCCACTTTTGAAAGTGGGCTGAAAAACTCAGCCCGCCCCGTTTCGCGGATTAGGTGAGCTGGCCCGCCAAACCGAGCCTATTTTACACTGACCCGCCTCGGCCCGCCTATGCCCGCCTTCAATCCGCCAAAAAATGAGCCTACCCCGTCCCGCTTTTGAGATGGTTTGAAAAACTTATCCTGCCCCGCCCCGTTCGGCGAGTTGGGCGGGTTGGCCCGCCGAGCCGAGCTCGTTTTGCCGGCTCTTTGCAATGCACCTAAACTACTTTTGTTTGGTAATATTTGCCAATTTGACCTCAATTTTTCTAAAGTCTATAATGTTCTGCCTGTGGCAGATGTGTCTAATCTTGGTTGGATGATTGATCTAGGATTCAGGTGTTTCTCTCTGGATATCTATGAGTTAGGTATCTAGGAGAATCACATATCACTGATACTGACAAGGGCTTTCGCCTTAGGAGGGTGTGTGCATGTGATATTCAAATGAGTAGGGTTAGATTGTGTGTACCTTGCTTGTGCTTCCTACCTTCTTTATATAGCACTACTTTTAGGGTTGCTTGGGTTAGGCCGCGTATGAGATGGGGCCTTGGTCCGGTCCACAACAGTTGCCCCCCAGCTCGGTAGAGTGAGCAATCAGGATGCCGGGTTGCGTTGATCGGCTGATCTTTCGTAGCTTTGGCAAACTTCTAGCCTTTTTTACCCCGGGTTGTAAACCGAGGTCCATGCACTCATAATACCTGTATTTATGTTTGCTTTTTATCCGGAATCGACACCCTGGTTTCCAAATATAAAGACGTTCTAACTCTTTATCCTGTAACGATTATCCACGTGTCTTAAGTCATCATAATATGTACCGTCAGCTCATCCTCTGTGTCGCTTTGACATTTAATGCGACTGCGTTGATGTCCATCATTTGTCCTGTCAGGTGCTTTTACCCTTTTGCCCTTGCCTTTTCGTTTTCGCGGGTCACAGCCTTTGAACTTCCCCTCTTTTTCCTATTTCATTGCCATCCTTCACACTTCTTGTTCTTCTGCCCCCATTGCTAGCATATTGGCGATTTGCTGCGTTTTATAGTATCTCGAGATTTCTTTGTTGAGTACCAACCTTTCTTCGTCGAGTATTCTGTGTTAGTTGCTTCGCAGGTATGGTTCCTTATTTCCTTTTCCTTGCATTTCCTTGCTCATAGCACTTTCCAATCTCCTGAATGCATAGCTATTTGCCATTGTTGTTATTTGCATTTCTGTCTTCATCGTTCTCCTTACTTTCTCAAACTTTGCACTTGTCCCCTGTACTTTCTGTTTTTCCTTTATCGTCGCTGGCTGTTTAGTTACATTTACCATTCTTGCTTGAAAAAGTCCCTAGTATGGATGAGGGAACTTCCTCCGGATATAGGAGGGCCACTTGTCCTCGCATTTTTGGCCGGAGTGATGAGATTCTGGCAGAGGAAGAGGCTAGAGCTATTGAGGAGGAGACGAGTCGAAACCACGGTTTCCTTCCTGGTCCAGGACGTCGTCCACCGACTTCCGGTCCTGGACGTAGTCCCCTAGTTCCTGGTTCCGGACGTCGTCCATCAGTGAGATCCCGGCCCACTGGTCGAGGGCGGTCTCGGTTCACTGGTCGAGGTCGATCCCGGAATTCTAATCGTGCTGCGGCTTATCCGTCCGTAAGCGTTAATCGTGTCTCAGACAGTAGACATAGCCCTCATTCCCTTCTTACTACTGGCAATAGAGGTGTCGTTACTCTAAATCAGCCCTCTGTTTAGCCCGCGTTACCTGTTCCATCCTCCCGGAATCCAAATCCGTGCTTCAACTGTGTCTATCTTAGTGCACAATTTATCGGAAATGGCAACGATTTTATGGCGAATTTAGTGCTGGGCAGTTGTTCTCATGACCCCGGACTTAAAACCTCTGTTCCTATGACCTCCTCAGACAGCTCTTCAAGTTCTTCACACTGTAGTTTATTTAACTCAGGTGCGTGCTATTTGCTGCTTTTGTTTTTTAATCTACCCATTTTGCTGTTCTAGGTTCTTATGGAGTCCCCTTCTATAGAAATCAACATGGAAACAACTTCATCCAACCAGGAGCTAGAGGCCGGGGTTGTAGCAGTCGAAAAGGGTTCTGCCCCTGTGGGTGCCGGCCTACGGAGGCAATTCCCATGACTTACGCAGGAGGTTCTCAGTTTCAGGTCCTCCATGACCACTGAAGAGATATCCGGGTTACCAATTGGCAACTCGGTAGGTTTTAACACCTTCTGCCCGGCAGAGGATGAGCCGGTGTGCTCAGGCCGGAACCCGCAGGAACCTCCTTTTTTCTTTTTCTACCGTGATCTGATCACAAAGATCGGCATTCGCTTCCCTTTCTCCCCCTTCATAATATGCCTTTTGAACCACTTTTTACTGGCTCCAACCCAAATCCACCCTAATGGATGGGCGTACATTGTCGCCTTCGAACAGCTTTGTTTATCCTTATCCGTGAATTGTTCTGTTGCTCTATTTATGTATTTTTTTAACATATATACCCCACGTTCCGGTTCTGAACCTCCAAAGTTAAAGGGTTGGGCCAGCATCCGGGGTCTTATCAGCAAACCTTCAAGGAGATTGTTCTCTGTTTACAGTGACTTCTTCAAAAAAATTAAAGGCTCGTACTTTAAGGTCGTAGCCGAGGTTGGTGAGAGACCTTGGTTTGTGGGAGAAAATGATGAGGGAAAATTCCCACTGTACTGGTCGCATGAACATTACCTCTGTAAGTCGGCTGACTACAAGCTTGCATTATCTGCCGAGGAGAAGACCAATGTTAAGACCTTGCTGACCCATATCCGTGCCCAGGGGCATATGAGTGCTGCTTCCTTGGTTGCTAAGTCCTGTGTTGCAAGTGATCAGCCCAGTATGCCTTCCAATATTTTTTATTGCCATTTTCGTTGTATTGCTCTTTACTTGTTTTGTTTTTGTTGATGACCATCTTCCTTATTGCTTTATTTGTTAGGTTCAAGAATGAATCCCAACTCGGATGACGTGCCGGAGTATGTTCTAACCCGCCGTGGTAAAGGCGTCGCCCGTCCTCCACCAGCAAAAAAGCATAAAGTTGCCACCCCTTCCTTGGGTGCCGGATCATCTAACCCGGACGCCCATCGCGGCATATCCATTTTGGACTTGACGCATGATGGCGAAAGCTGGCTGGCTGGAGAGCCAGAAGAAACTCCTCTTGTGATTGGAGGTGGTGGTACGACACGGGCCGTAGTGTCCGTTGAAAGAGGTAGCGCGTCACCCTCCCCCCTTCCTGCCGGACTAAGGAGGGGCTCTCTCTGGGAGATGGGAGTGACCACGGAGCTGCGTGGCGTGACTCGTGCTCCTCCTGCTTTCTATGGTTCCCCCCTGCCATCCAAAACCGAGGCCGAAGAA